>APFE030263647.1:7909-18420 GCA_000404065.3 Pinus taeda
GATTGAAACTTTTATGGCTTGTAAGGATTTTACTAGCTTGAGGCCTAGTAAGAGAGCTTCATATTCTGCCATATTGTTGGTGCACCTGAAGTTTAATCTATAGGCTCGGCCCTCTGCATGATTGTTTTGTTTGTTATGTATCCAAACCCCTGCTCTTGCCCCTAATTGTGGACTGACCCATTGAATTCAAGAAACTAGAGGAATTCTTGATTAAGGGAAAATTTGCCAACTATTGTGGGACTTGGCATCAACAATTTGAGATTTTGGCTTACATTTGGTTTGTCTTCTTGAACAATTTTGTTTATTGATTTCTCAACCATTATTTCTAGATCAGCAGTTTCTTTATTTATATGCCGATCTTGTTTGAGTGTCTGGGTTTCTTCATCACTTGTGGGACCTTTATTGTCATTGAAGAGAATATAGGAGTCTATGTCAGAATGGACAACATATATGGGAAAGTTTTGAGGTTTTTCTTCACTGCTGACCATGTATTTCATAAGTGACTCTCTATATAGCTTCTTGGGTTGACTGAAGACTGAGATGGTGGCATATGACATGTCTAATTGTAGGGAACCTTAGAGTTTAGCCACCCATGATCTTGATAACAGCATTCCATATTTGGGTGGGATATCAGCAACTACAACATCCATTAGAATTGTTTTATTTGGGTACTAGACGAGTGACACACAAAGATCTTTTATTAAGCCTAAACATTTAACTTGGCTGGAGTCAAATGAAAATAGGTCCTTATAAGGTCTTGTAATGTCTAGGTTGAGCCTCTCCATCACTGATTTAGGCATAAGGTTATGAGAGGCGCCTTAATCAAACATTGCATTATGTAGTATCTTATCATGAACATGCAAGATGACATAGAAAGGTAAGATCCCTGTAACTGTTGTCTTTCCATCAACCTCTGGACCGAAAAGCAATTCTAGGGTGTCATCTAACACATTGACATTATCTTTATTACGAGTAAGTTGAAGGGACTTCTTGATTTGTTGTTTGTGTAATATTCATGCTTGGCTAGTTCTGAAGAGGAATAAGCTATCTTCAATTTGCCAATTTCAGCTTCTAAGTCAAAGGGTCTTTCAGATTGGATCTTGGTATTGTGGGTGACAACCTTTTCCTTGTTCATTAAGTTTTCTTCTTGATTCTTATCTTGATCTTGAGGCTTGTCCTTTTTACTCATCTCTTGAGGATTATTACTTGGATTGGGCTGCAAAGGTGATGCAGCCATTTGATGTTGTTTTGGGGGAAATAGTTCAGTAACTTCTTCAACGGTTACTTCATTTGTAACTGAATCAGTTTTTTCATGTGGCTCTGTGACTATGGCTCTTTTGGGCTGCAGGCTATCCTTTGCTTTTTCAGGCTATGTTATATTTACAGTTCTGCTTCTTAGCTTGTATTGTTTATGAACTTCATAAACAGCTGTGTCATAACCTTGTTTAAAGTCAAATGACTCACCTGACTTGGTTTGGAACTGCTTAATGTCATCATCCTTATGATCTTCATGACTCAGAAAAACTTGCTACTCATAATTCAGGCCCATTAGGTTAATGTGGGTGTCATCTACTTTCTCATTTGAAGTGGATGCTTCAGTGTAGTTTTCCTGGAACGGAGGTCTTATCTCTGGATCAGAACTGGCCTTGCCTACGTTTGGGTTTTGATTTCTCCTAAAATTGGGACTCCTGATAGGGTTATTTTGTGGTGCTTCCCATGATGACTTTCTCTCAACTGATTCTACTCTATCACCCAACCTCTTCATACCAGTGAGTATTTCATCCAGTTTCTGATAAAAAACTGAGGGTTCTTCTTTGAAGGTGGTTCTCTTTTCCAATCTTGCCCTGTTTCTTTTGGCAATTAGGTTAGCCTCTACTGTGACAGCAACTTTTTGGGCATCTTCAAGGGTTTTAGGGGCTCTTTCCTTTAACTGATATGCCATATCGGGGTCAAAACCATCAAGAAATTTGTACAAAGCTAAATCAGGAGGAGGTCTTAAATTCTGTGGTATTCTGTTATATACGTTGTTGAATCTTGCACAATACTCCAAAACGGTCTCTTGAGGACCTCGTTTGATTGTATCATATTCACCCAGAACGTGCAAGGGATCTTTATTTTTTTCCCATCTGTTAGTAAAGGCTTGATAAAGCTCATCAGGAGTTGTTATGGTATTTACAACAAGTGATCTAAACCAGGTTCTTACATCACCTGTCAGGCTTTGAACAAAAATTCTCATTCTCACACTGTCATCATCTATTTCATAGTTCTCAAAATGATCTTGCATCCTTCTGGCATGCTGAATAGTTGTGAAAGGGCCAATGGAGTCAAAATATGAGATTTTGGATTGGTAGTCATGAGGTAGAGCTGCAGCATTAGCAGGTAACTGCAGGGGCGCATATCTATTAGCTATATTTGCAGGGTTTATAGGATTAACAGGGATGAACGGGACAACAGGAAGGATTGGTACAACAGGGGTAATAGGTATGGCAGAAACTAAAGTGTTGGTCAAGGGAATATGTGCAGTGGATGAAGGTGTGAAAAGAGGGCTTTGAGATGTAGATGGTGAACTAGGGGAACCAGGGGTAGACTGGAATAGAACCTTGATTGGAGTAGGACCAAGGTTAGGGTAAACTGTCTCAGGACTCAAATCAGTAGGATTTTCCTGCCCTTGCTGCTTCCTAATGTTTTTGGGGATTGTGTTAGGGTTTTCAAAAACAGTTGGTGGATTAGGGTCAGGATTTGACCTTGTATACCGTTGATTCTTCTTGGGAGCCAGCTTCTGAACTTGTTTTTTGAGTATTTTTTGGAATTTTCTTGTACCTGCAAGGACCAGACAAGATTTTGGAATGGCTGTATATATCTCAAAGCTAGCATGAAGATAGACTGAAGCAGATTTCATGTAAACTTGTTAATGTAAAACAGAAACAGTTTTGAAGGCTTCCTGGCTGACATTCAGGCTTCACCTGTAGCTTTAGGAAATATACAGCAATTAGAAAATCCTGAGGAAGTCCCCAACGGAGTCGCCATTTATGTTAACACCCAGGTTGTTCCCTATGACTCCCAAGGGAATACGGTCGGGGTAACCACTAACCAAGCTTTGGATTAAAGGTCCTAGCCTACCTATAATCAGAGAGGGCTCTCTCCTTAGGTTTTAGCTCTGTTTTGTGAAGATTTTAGGCTAGTTATAAGTTTCAGTTTTTTGTTTGAGACTTTGGTTGTGAACTGTTGTTGTGAGAAGGGCATGAAATGTATGAAAGATGCTAGTCCATTGGGCATATGGAGTCAAAAATATGAGATAGTCCTGGTGCCTATGATGGAGAAAGTTTTACTACAAGGCTATATGGCTATTTTGAATATAAATTCTGATTAGTGAGTGAAACAGTGGGAAATGGAATTACAGACAGTGTGATAACAATTTGAACAACAATTTCTACTTAGTAGCATACATGAATTACTAAATAGTAACTGTGAAATATTCAGGTTTTATTGGAGCAGTTAAGAATTCCAATTAAACAGCTGAAGTCATAGAACATTTATAGTAAAGACAGATTGAGATCAGGGTGTCTCCATGGACAAATCCTGAGCTATTATTTTTCTTTCTTCCTAGATTTAGAACAACATATGAGAGATGTGAGTTAAACAAACAATAAAACATTAACAAAGATAGCGAACACTTATTATATTAAGCCATAGCACTAGAATCCTGTAGCATTCAATGGTTCCAAGACAACATGCATCAGTAAGACCCAATTCTTGTAACTCCAAGCTTTATTTATATCATCCTTTCAGAAATTACAGCCGAGTTCTCCTTTCTTCACCAGAAAACAACAACCACCACCCTGCAAGCTTATGCGAGGGGGAATATATACAATCAGTTTTTTCAAAATATCTAACCGCTGAGTTACTTGATAAGTTAAATACGCTCACCAACTTTACAAAATAGCAGATAAGGAAGTTATTGCTGCCTTAAATATAAAATAAATAGTCTTTAATTCTGTCAGAAATCTTCTTGACCTTTGGAGGCCACTGAGTCGGTTGAGTGTTCTGCATTAATGCTGAATGATGTGTCTTTATGCTTTTTCATGTTGTAGCTTTCTCAGCCCTGTTACCTGTAGCTGTCAGTGTTGCTTTTAGTGGCCAAATCTTCCTGCTGAGTTGGCTCATTCCACTTTTCTCCAGTCATAGTGTATGCATCATATTTTCTGAACATGATGACTTATGTTTTTTGATGACAAAACTTTTGATAAAAGCCTCCTGTTTACAGTAACAACTGTATCATTCTGGTCCACCACTCCTTTGTAGGCAATTGATGCCTCAAAATTGCATCTAAGGTTTCATCTGCCTCTGCGTATTTGTAGAAGTTTGGAGGCACTTCAAACAAATGTCTGATCTCATTCATAATAAAAAATAAGCTCTCTATTCTGTCATAGAGACTTTGCCCAGATGCTGGCCCTGTTACCTCTGAAGTACTTGATCCTTAACTAATTTGATTGGTGGCAAATGTGTTCACCCTTTTTGCATAAATCTCATGTGATAGCAGTCTCCCTGCACTGTTCAGCAAGCTAGGAAGACCTCTGCCTTGTAATGCTACAAACTTATCCATGAATCTGTTGACTTCTGTTTGCATGTCCTGGCCTCTTCTATCCAATGTTTGCACCAACCTTTTCAATGTGAGGACCATCTTTATCAGCTGGATGGTTTCAATTCTGTTGGAAATTCCTATTGGTTCCAGCTGAGGACCTGTCCGGTTATTAAGCACATTGATCATTCTATTGGCTATCTCACGCATACTGCCTAGAGATGCCCTTGCTCTATGGACTTCCTTCTGTGCTTTGCCTATGAGCTCCATTTTCTCATGGATAGTTTCTATATATTACCACTAATCTGTTATTGATTGGCCAATGTGGGTGCACAAAACTGTCTTGACCTCAGCCACCACTTTGTCAAGGGTGAGCTCTTTCTCCAGCTCCTTTATCTTTTCTTTGAGAGCTTTTATTTCTCTCCCTTTTTCAGCTACATTCTGCTTGGATTTGTCATATTTTTCATTTAGCTTAGCCAAATTATCCTTGGCTTTATTCAGCTCTTTCATCTGGGCTTCTAGGACTTTGATTTCACTCATCAACTTCTGCATATGAAGGCTCAGAGCCTGCTCTGAGGTTGGTGCTGGTGTTGATGTTGATGTTGATGGAGCTGTCTGCTCTGTGGGAGGAGCAGTAGTCTGTGGGGGCTCCTCAAGGTTTATGATCTCTGGAAGGGGCTGAGAAGTTTGACCTCCTTCTTTCTGCTGTAGGGCTACCTGCAGTGTAGCCTCTGTCTCCTCCAACTTCCCTCTGTTTGCACTAGATGTTTGTGCAGTGCTACTAGCAATGTTGCTACATCCTGGTCCTGTCTTTGCTGGGCAACCTCTTATGTTTGAGGGTGAATGGTTACTGGGATTTTAATCTTCTTTCTTAGAGCTGCAAGGTCTGCATCTCTTATTTTCAGCAGTGTTTGTATAGCCTTTGGATCCTTTGAGTCATGCCCCAAATCTATGATTATATCCTCCAAAGACCTGATCCTGTTGTCTTTGGCCTGAGAGGATGCCTTCTCCAACTCAAGTTGGGCAGCTATATTGTTCAGGCTATTTTCCAACCTATTTGCCAGTAATTTTTTATCTGCCAGTGTTGATTAGACCATCTCACCCGTTTGCTTGTGAAGTTCTATTTGGTCCATAGGGTGGATGTCCTTGGCAAGAACCTCAAGGTTGGTTCTTATATAGTCTGCAGCTGACTGTGGTCTGCAGCATGGTGGGCATGGAAAATGAACTCATGGTCATGATATTCCTTTCTGTTATGTCATAATGCCGAATAAAGCCTCTACTGAGTTGGTAGGGCCATCTAACAACTGGTTGTATGATCTATAGCAGTGAGTGGTCTCATTTCTTCCTTTTAATTAATAATAAATTGTTGCTTGATGATGTTTCAGCTCTCCTTGCTGACTTGAGGAGGCTGACGCATCTCCTCAGGGTATTTCGTTTTCCTTGCGAAAGGAACTGGTCAGAATGCTCGCATGCTCGGGGGCCATGTGCCCATGATTGCCCCATATGGCATTTCTTCCTCGGAGAGGGGATTCAATCTCTGCCTTTTCTCCCCTTGATTTGTGGATGTGGTGAGGGGAGTCTCCTGCTCTCTATCCCTCTTCTTTCCCTTTTCTTCTTTTTGTGGATTTTGCAGCACTGAGGCCTCCACTGTCTTTTCTTGCCCAGGAGGCACATTCTCTTAAGCCTGTTGCTTAGTAGGTATTGGGGCTTCAGCTGTTTGTTCTTGTTGTATTGGCTGCCCCTCTTTTTGTTGTTCTGCTTGCTATTCTGCTATAGGAGGTGGCTGTTCCTGCTCCATCTGCTTCCCTTTATCCTTGCTTGATTCCTGTTGAGCAGTTCCGGCTGCTTTCTGCTGGGCTGTAGAGGATGATGCAGCTGCTCCAAGTTGCCTTTGGTAGGAAGAGGAAACCTGCCCACAAGTTTCCAAGTCAGCCTCTTTCTCAATATTCTTTGCTTCTCTTTGTAGCATTTTCTCTCTACCAATTGGCTCTTCTAGAGTGCCCTCTTCCCAGCTTAATGAATTGGCATATTTCTCAATATGAGGCAGTCTCACGTGAGCATAGCCACCCAATTTGTATTTTACCCTCCTGAGGGAAATGAAATGATTAGGGTCATAAGGTACCCATTGGAAACTAGTTTGCAGTTTGAGGGTCTCTAGGATCAAATCTGCTTCCTTCCATCCTTCCTCCCTTTTGTTGTATAGAAATGGGCCTAGCTAGTTCCTTACTTTTAGTTGCACCTTCTTGTTTTTACTATGGAAATGGACAAAGTCTGCATTTCCAAACTGCCTAAAATACTCTAAGGCAAAAAGTCTTATAGGGACATATCTTGGTAGCCTATAAGGGTTCAACTCACCGCCATATATTCTGATTACTGTATGGTGTTGGTAAAAGTACCAATCACCAATGTTGTAGGCGTTTGAGAGGTGAAGAATCATTTGCATCTCATCTGTCAATCTGGGAGGAGGGACACCCAATAACAAGGTCATAGATGGATGGATAAAAAGGTCTATGAATTCACAGTAGGTGTAAGGTGAAAAAGATACATGATGAAAAACTGAAGACCAAAACACTACAGACCTTGGGTTTCCCTGGGCATTTAGATTCTTGAGAGGAACAAGGAAAGCATCGGGCTGATAAAATAAGAACAAGTGATAGATGTACCTAGTGTATTTAAACACCTTTTCCCTTTCTAGATTCATCAATTGTTCATGAATCTTATTGGCAATGTATGTAGCAAAATCATAGTGCACAGCAGGAGGCATTCCAGGGGAGAATATGGACAACATGGCCATAATGGTTTCATCAACATCCTCAGGTGACCCATAACCTAGGATGTAACTGATCAAATCCACAAGCATTTTGCCCAGCTCATTAAGGTATTGATATCCTATAGGAGGGGTTCCCACAGCTTCAAATTTTGGCTGAACAAATAACTGATTAATCTTGATGATCTGAGCACTGGACAGCTCGCCCCCTTTCTTTAGCAAGTCATTGATGGATAGAGGAGTTAGGGGCTTTGCAGTGTGAAAGTGTAGCATCTCATTAATGGCCTCAGGGGTGATATGGAACAATACTGAGCCTGAGGGGCAGAGAACAGCTCTTTGTCATGGATCATAGCTGGAACGGCATTGATTTATCAAGTCTGGGAGGACATTGACTTGAGGGAGATTGTAAATGGGCAGGTTGGAGTCCCAAATCCCTAAGATATCAGCTCCACTGAGATACTGGGCTTTTAACTCATTCTGTAAGTGAATATTAAATTTGGAACTCATGGCAAATGAGTCTATCATCTGGTAATCTCTATCACCCAGGGCCTTCCACTCTAGCTCTCTGTGTGGGGCATTCAGAGGTTGAATATTCAGGGCTACTGGTGTTTCCATGGTTAAGTAGTACTTATGACTTGTACTAGAACTGGTTTCAGTGGGCAGAACAACACAGAGGGGTATTTTTGCAAAAGTAAGGCAAATTGTAAGGGCAAATGGGGTAAACTATGGTGATAATAGTGTAAAATGCTCAAAATAGAGTTAATTGAGCAAATGCAGGGACTAGTAGCACTGTGTTCCTGGTGAATTAGTGCAGCTCAGGTTTTAAGTCCACGAATGCGGGACTGACTGTGAATTTAGGAAAATGTGACTAAATGTGGGCTCAACAGGTGAATTTCGACCTTACAACTGAAAACGAATGCTGGTCACCGGGGATTTGCTGGTAAATACAAGGTTCCTCACTCGTTTTAATTCAGTTTTGGAGAATTATGGACACAACCAAGCGTGGAGGGGATGCTTTGGATAAATACCTGGTGAATTGCCGGCAATGGTCACAAATGCAGGTGGGTTGAAGGCGCCAACGGTCTTTAGGTCGATTTCTTTACGTTGGCAACGGATGGTCGTAATTTGCATGCAGAGGTGAGCAACAGTCTTTTTGGCGAAAGTGACAAAAAACATGAATTTTGGCTAAAATATGGACTTTTTGGGTCATTGGCGCTTTTTTTGGATGAGGTCAGCATGACGTCATCAGGTGGGGTCAGGTTCAGGTGACATCAGCATGACGTCATCGAGTGACGTGGTAGCCTGTGAGTGGTCCACAGGGATTGCATAGGTGGCGGACATGTCGGAGCGCTGGCGGGCGGGGGTGTTGATAGGGCGCCGAGTCGAACTGACATGGGCATGACGTAGCAGTGACGTGGGCAGGCGGTAAAGCACAAGCGGTAAGTAGTTTTTCTCGGACCGCTCTCGATATGGTCATGGTATTGTCAGAGGGCGGCCCGAGACAATATGGGGGTGACGCGTGGCAGAGGCCTGACGTCATCCTCTGACAGCTTCTCGGGCGGTAAGGTTCGGTGATCGGGGCCCGTCCGATATGAATGTGGGTCGTCAGATGGGAAAGCCCAGATCCGAAGGTCGACGGGTTGATGAGATGCAACGACAATACGGAATGCAGGGCAAATAAAATATTATTATTTTCTGAAATGTGTGCCCGGCGGAACATTATAAAAAGTGGGTTTTTGTGGTTTTTTGCAGAGTTACGTGTTAAAATGGGATTTTACACGGGTTTATTTACAAAGAGAGTTTAGGTTATTAATCCAAGCAAATCCCGGATTAATCCCAAGATTAATTTTCCAGTGCTCTTTGCGTCGCGCTCAATGTTTTAGCATTTGAAAACATTCAAAACGATACATAGAGCTATAATGCTCGGGGAAGGGGATATATAGATATTTTGGGTTTTTTGCCAAATTTACATAGTAATAGGGGTATAGGGGGTATAAGGAGTTAAATAGTGATAGATTAGTAGTTAATATGAGTGAAAAAAGGTGGATGAGGGGGATAAAATACTAAGCTGTTATATGAAATCAACTTAGTTTTTAGGAAGTAGATCAAAATGAAAAGAATTTTTACACAAGAAATGTGGTTCTTAAAGAAACAAGAACCAACAAAGGACTTTGACTTCTTTCATGAACATAGGTGGCATAGGAATGTTAGCCATGAATGTGATGGGGGGTAATCTGGAAGTTATACATGCTTCATTAAGTTGCTGTAAGACTGTTGAAATAGGAAATATGCACTGGCACCATGTTTTTACCTTTGCTTAGGCCAGTGAAATGCTATAAACCATGCTTTCTGCAACCCCATCTACCTACCCACTCTATTGCCTAGCATTTTTTGTTACTCCAAGGAGGGTGCACTTAGATTTGCAAACCCTTTTTGTGCCTTTTCTTTTCCTTTGGCTTTTTCTTTTGATTTTCTATCTAAAACTACCCTTATTGCTTCCAAGGCCCCAGATTAAGCAGTTGAGAACCTTCATTCTCTACCTATCTACTTTACCTGCCAAGATTGAATTGTTTAGACAGATTTCTTTCTCTAATCTACAACCAAAATTGAAACATGGCATGACCCAGCTTAGGTTGTTGGATCACCCATTCAGAAGTAGGGCAGCATCAACCAAATTTATGTATATTTCTTCTACAAGAATATGAGATCTTTGTATCACCAAAGTAGATCATATTGGCACTTCCCCTGCCAATCATGAAAAATGAAACCTATTGGTATAGGTAGCTAACAGTGGCTCCACTTGGGGATGGTTTTTCTTTTTGAAAGACCAAGAACAGCAGGTCAGAATGCCTTGGCCGTTGACTTCTTCTACCAAAACTTGAAAAATTTCTCTTTGTACTTCAAAACTGGAGGCTGTCACCTCTGTGGAACTTCTGGAATATAAAGCCTTTTTTTCTGCTTATTTATAGCAACTTTTAAAACTGAACTATTTGTATGCTGAAAGAAAATATATACAACTGATTATGTACAGGAGGAAATACCCTGCTATATACATGGAAAGTAGTCAAAATAGTGCTTCAACATCCTACCATTCACAGGACCTTCATTTAAGTTAGTTTCATCCAGATTTTTTAGGAAGTAAGTGTTGTTTCCTTGCACTGCTTG
>APFE030263657.1:0-10048 GCA_000404065.3 Pinus taeda
GAAGAGGCAACTTCTAGGATCTGCGATAGAGAATGCTTATTTGCAAAGTTTTTAGTGTTAATGATTTTCATAGATTTACAAAGGTGGGGCCATGGATCATCACACACCGCCCATCAACACAGAAATGAGCATTGGAGACTTCGCCATCTACCAAGCGACAAGCAGCGTGGCTCTAGATAAAGAATTTCTTGTCTAAGGATGGAATTGTCACCTAATAGTTCCATATATAAGTTACCACCCATCGGGTAAGGTGTTTTGGACACCAACAAGTGATGAGCAACAAGTGAAGAGTGATGGGTCATGGAGGACAAACCTTTGGTCATAGGAGTGAGAAAACAATCACTAACAAGCTTATTAGCACCTTATTGATCAATGGAATTCGACGCATTAGACAAGACAGATGTTGGAAGACAAAGCGACGAGCGATAAACGACAAAATCCATGGAAATTGATGTTTCTTCAATCGGACCACCCAGTGGAAACAAGTGGATGTGTGTAAGTTTAGGAAGCGAGTGGTGGGTTAACACAAGACTAGCCCTCGGTCATGGATTTCGATGACATTGGGCTAGAAACAAGCACCCAAGAGCTTATTGGCCATTGAGCATCGAGCTATGGCAATGCGTGGAGAGGAACTAGTTAGTCAAATGGGCAACAAGTGCCTATGGAGCTTAAGCCCTTTGATCTCACTCATCGTTTGTTGAGAAAAGGAGCTAACCACTAGGAGCTACAAAAATTTGGTGTTGTTGCATCCCAGGAGATTGGACAAATGTTTCATTTGAGAACAAAAGGACCATGAAAGAAAATAATAACGTGCAACATATATAAATAAGTGTTTATATTCAACGTGAAATAGGGTTGTTCCCATGCACATCAACAAAGAAAATCACCAAGGTAATCACATAGTGAATTGTTGTCTATGTAGAACAAAACAACATGTGAAATTAATATAAGGAGAAGAAGAGGTTTGTGAATGAGATAACAAAGAAGGAAGGCTTGTAGTATTATAATCTTGATTGAGAAAAGTGATTTGATGCAAGAGATAATGAGGAATTCAAAGGATTATCTAATTGTTCAAAAATACTTGAATTCCATGGATCAGTTCGAAAATGAGATGAAATATAGATCAGATTGGCTACTTGATTTGTAATTGAAACTTGAAGGTGATGAACAAATTGCAAGTGAAATTTTTATGTATTTTGGGTAATGGATTAAGTTACAAAACACATAAAGTAATGATTTTTTTTAAACTTAGTTAACAACCAAAATGGAGACAAAATACCATATCAGAAACACATCATAACAAACATGATAAAGAAGTTCACCCCTCTCTTGGGCTACATCTCCTGGTCCAACTTCCAACGTAGGGCCTCTTTCATTAAGTGCTCAAATTTGTGTTTAGATGGATTTAAAATATTCAAAATGCAAAACTGATTTCTCCAATGGATCCAAAACAGTAAAAGACCCCCATCTGGGTTCTTTCTGCACCTCATTTGGCCAAAAACTGAGAAATTTATGCTTCTTCCTAGTTTTTCCCAATTTTCCTAGCTAACCATCCTACAATTCGGCCCAAACCTGGCTTGAGCGCCCCAAACCCGGGATTGACGCACAAATATGGCCTACAATCCTACCCGACGGGTGAAATTGTTGGTCATTTAAAATGTCCACTAACCCCTATTTTCCAAAATTTGTGTTCATATGGGGACATATGCCCAGGGGCTGGGACTAACTGCTCGCCCCCGTCTGTTGGCACCCAATGGATTTACAACATGGTCGTATTAGTGCCCATAAAACTGGGCCTAGTGCAAAAATCACGACACCCATAAATCTGGGTTTGTGGTCATATTAGGGCGCATGTGCCTTGGGGTTGGCCCCTGCTCCTTGCCCCCTCCATTATGCTCCGTTTACGATCATGTGTGGCCCATGTGGCCCCTGCTCCGCACCTTAAGGATGGCCCCCACTATAAGCTACCGCTTGTGGTTTTGTTGCAACGGGGTTGTTGTGCTATGACCAGGGGGCTGGGGCTAAGCCCTGGCCCATGGGCTTGCCCCTTGGTTCTAAGGGCACAGGGACCAAGGCTAGGGCTTAACCCTAGCCCCAATTCCAAAACATGAAATGCGCTAGCGTTAAGTTGATGTCGAGAGCTTATGGGGTAAGAAAAATTGTGATGGTGCGGTGGTAGTGTGCCTTAATGCATGATGATAGGTTTTGCGTTCGACCCCCAACGCAGTCCTTGGGTCCTTGACCCAAAATTTTAAATGCTACCTGGAGACCTTCCATTGACCCACGTGGCCTCCAACCATTGGTCACGAAATTTCACAGTCAACCTTATAAATATATTTAAAAAAATTCCAACCAATAAAATTCCAGTATTTTTGGACCAATCTAGAGTGTCCAAATGGCAGTCTGCCACTGGCCCAAAATGTACAGTCAACTTGTCAATATAAATTTTTACCTCTTTTAGAATTCAACCAAAACGTGATATCGAGAGCATACTATATAGTTTTGAATGATTCAAGTTTCATTGGGTTTAGGTCACTGAGATCTACGCACTGGTACATGATTCGAGCTTTATCGCAAACTTCGAATTTTGAGCACTAAACTAATCCCTTGGATCACTCCTACCCACTAGAAGCTTTTGGACCTCCAAAAGACTACTTTCAGTTAACAAATAGATGAGGGTACAATTCCTCCACCATTCCAACCTCAATCCATTTATATTTTCTTGGATTTGTGCCTTTGAGACCAACATGAAGGTACTCCACATTCCTTCATTTTGAAGTTATTGTCCTTTTATCAAGGATAGTATCTTGTTGCAATTCTTCAAAAGAATATAGAGAGAAAAATTCTATTGAAGGAATCTTAACATGCTCTCCTGTATCATCAAACAAAGGAGGCTCATATAATATCAAATTCTCGACATCAACAACTACATACATTTGCATATATGGAGGCAAATCCAATCGGAAGGCATTGTTACCAATACTTTCTAGAATCTTAAAAGGTCCATACCTTATTGGTTTTAGTTTGTTACCTTCTCCTTTAAGCCTCTCCTTGGTAATGTGAAGCCAAGCTTCATCTCCAACCCTTAAAATTGTGTTCAACACGATGCTTATCATGCCTTGTCTTGTATTTGGCTTGACTCTACTGTTCTTAAACCATTTGATGCACCAATTGAACTTTTTCAATGATTCGCTTGGCCTTATCAATGCCAATATGACCATCAATAGCAACATCTTTCCCAAAGATAAAATCTAAAGGAGATGTTGGTAACTAACCAAAGCATGCCTCAAATAGAGATGCTTGAGTCGATGAATGCTTTGCCTGGTTATAAGCATGTTGAATGTAGTGTAAGTGTTCATCCCAAAGCTTGGGATGTTTGCTGCAATAACCACGAAGAAGATGTATTACCATTATGTTCACCACTTTTGTCTGACCATCGGTTTGTGGAAGGAATGTTGTACTCTTTTTCAACTTGGTGTCCATGAGTCCCCATAATATTTACCAAAAGTTCCCAACAAATCGAGAATCTCGATCATAAATAATGGATTTGGGCAACCCAAAATGTACCCATACATGTTGAAATAACATTTGTGCAGTCTGTTCAACTATAACCTTCTTCTTACAAGGCATCAAAATACACATCTTGCTTAAACGATCTACCACAACATAACATAATCATGATTTTTTTTAAACATAGGCAATCCTCCTACAAAGTCCATAGAAACACTTTCCCAAGGAATGGAAGGGACTGGAAGTGGAGTATACAATTCTAACTTTCTAATGCTAGGCTTACTTGTAGCACATAAGAACATCCTCTTACATATCATGACACACTTTCATTCATTATAGGCCAATAAAAATACCTTTGTAATTGTGCCACCGTCTTGCCCACACCAAAATGGCCAACAATAAGAGAAGTGTGCACTTCCCTTATAATGTTGACTCTTTCACCCTGTGAAATGCATAGCTTGCCAATATGATACAAAATTTTATCGTGCACATGGTAATCCAATTCCTCTACTTGGTTTCCTTGACATAAAGTTGCATATACATCTTTAAATTCATCATCTAAAGCATATTGTTCAACATAGCTCTCATGCATGGTAGAATTATGCTTAAGAATAATTGGAACACTAACAATTGGTCTAGAAAGCATGTCAACAACATTGTTATAGATACCTTTCTTATACCTTATCACCAAGTGGAATCGCTGCAAGAAACCCATCCATCTGAAATTCCTCACTTCATGTAGCTTAGTTTGTGATTGCAAGTATTGCAATGGTTGATGATCAGTGTGAATGATAATTTCCTTTCCCATCAAATATGTTTCCACTTTTTCACACTTTGCACCAATGCATACAGTTCTTTGTCATATGTAGGATCATTAACTAATGCACCATTAAAAGTTTCAGAATGGTAACATATGAGCTTACCATGGTGCATCAAGACTGCTCCCATGGTGTAGTCACTTGCATCTATTTGAATCTCAAGTGGTTGTCTATGCTAATTCTCTCCTTCAATGCATCGAAGGCTTTCTACTACTTGCCTCCCCACTGAAAAACTTGCTTTATGCTTGTTAAGGCATGCAATGGAGCTGCAATTGAAGAAAACTTAGGAATGAACTTTCTCCAATATTGGGCTTCTTCCAAAAATCTTTTAAACCCAATTATATTATTGGGCTTGCACCAATCTATAATGACTTTGACCTTTGAGGGATCTATCTTCAATTCACCCCCTCCAACAATATGTCCCAAATACACTAATGAGGTCTTTCCAAACTCACATTTAGACATATTTAAAAACAAATTTTCTTTCTTTAAGACATCTACGACTTGCCTAACATGCCTGAGATGTTCTTCACGAGTTTTACTGAATATCAATATGCCATCTAAGTAGACAAACACAAAATCATCAAGAAAAGGCCTTGAGACATCATTCATAGCTCTCATGAATGTTGTAGGAGCATTACAAAGCCCAAAAGGCATAACTAACCATTCAAACAAACCTTGCTTTGTTTTGAAGGTTGTCCTCCATATGTCTCCTTGAACAATCCTACTCTGATGATAGCCATTTCTCAAGTCCAAATTAGTGAAATACACAACATATTTCAATTGGTCAAGCAAATCATCAATTTGAGGAAGAGGTTAATGGTTCTTTACCATAATCTTGTTCAAGGTTATGAAATCTACACACATGCGCCATGTACCATCTTTCTTTGGTACTAAAACAATTGGTGACCCAGATGGGGATGTGCTTGGTATGATGAACCCTTTATCAAGCAACTCTTGGATTTGTGTTTTCATTTCTGCATTCTCCATGACTGACATTGTGTACATGCCAATGTTTGGAAGAGGACAATATTGCTACAATTGGATCTCGTGTTGGATTCCTCTTTTAGGAGGAAATCCTTTGGGTTCCTAAAACATCTCACCATAGGTGTTAACAACCTCATAAAAATTAGATTTTAACTTTGCATCACATCCTTGGAAGGCTTCATTTTCAACATTCTCTTTTGGTTTAATAATCAAGAGTACAAAGTTCTTACTAGCATTAACAAGCCTTTTCATTTGTTCACCATTCACAAGTGATAAATTCAATTTCTTGCTATGTGCTCTAACAATGTACTCAACACCATCTTTAAACAAGTGATATTTGTTCTCATGGCGATGAAATATGGTTCTCCTATCATATATGTATCTGCTTCCCAAAAAAATACCACAAATTTCAAGTGGAATGACATCAAGCTCTACCTCATATATAAAATTTGGAGTGATGGAAAATCTCAATTTACACCATTTGTCACATGCAATTTTGAATTGTCACATATCCAACCTAAAGGATAAGGTTTAGGATGTGGAGTGGTTTCCAAATTCAATTTCTTAACAATGTCTTCAGAAATAAGGTTTTCTTGCGATCCATTATACAATGTATCTATCTTGGTATGTTTTGAAATGAATCTAATGTGGAAAAGATCTATCCTCTCTTTTTCATGTTAAGTTTCATTGAGGCTACTTGAAGAACTAGTACTTGCAATAGAGTCCTTTCCTTTGAATCCCATGGTTGTGATATTTGTTTCATCCCCGAAATCGGATCCTAAATCATGTTGTGTAGTTGCAACTATCTTTTGTTTCCCTTCTTTGTTAATTTTTTTTTGTTCTCATTTCATAATGAAGTTCCCAACAATGGTCTTCATCATGGCCTTCTTTTGAACAATGTTTACATGTGAGTTTTTCTCCCCCTTTCTTGATTGAAGCATTCTTCTTTCCTTTTCCTTTGAATTTCCCCTTTGCTTTGTCTCCACTCTTAAATGGATTTTTTCTGCCCTTTTGAGGAACATTCTTCCCTCTTGCTTCTAAATGAGTTGCCTATACACAAACTTCATCTAGTTTTGTAGGGTTAAACATGAGAATTGTGTGTCTCAAATAACTATGCAATCCTCCAATGTATTTGAGTAGAGTGTCTTGAGAGGATAAACATATACCCAAAATCAAAGCTCTTTTTCTAAATTCTTAAGCATATCTTTGCACATTTTGACCTTTAGCTTGCCTAAAGTTTTTCCAATCCATAATAGATCTTTGCATGTAAGCTAATGGATAAAATTGCCTTCTTATTGCAACAACAAAATGATTCCAAGAGGATAAAACCTTACCATGTTTCTTCATGTCCTCTTGAGTTTGGATTCCCACCAAATAAGTACCGCACCTTCCAATCTAAGAGAAGCAAGCTGAATTTTGGTCTCATCATCCTTGATTCTTTGTATCTTGCAATACACTTAAATATGATGGACCCAATTATCCAATTTCTTAGCATTTACCTCTTCATTGTACATAAGCGATTCAAACTTTATATCAAGCTTAAGAAAAAGAGTTTTACCATGACCCTTTGGAGAATGTGGAGGTGTTTTTGAAAGGGTTGAAGAAGTAGGAGAAGATGAGGATGAGGATGGAGGTGAAGGTGGTGGTCTGTCACCATTCCCTCCATTCTCTTTTCGAGGCTTGTATCCTTTTCCTCCATCTCCTTTTGGAGGTTTTGAACTCTTTTCATACAACCTTGAATTCCTCTCTTCATAAAGAACCTATACCATTTTAGACATCTCAAAGAAAGCTTTTGTAAAAGTTCTTTCATCTTCAGACATCCCTCCAGGACCTTCTTCATGTGTCATGACTATTGAAGGTTGAGGTGTGTTTGTGCTCCTTGAAAAAATTTGAGATCTTGGCCCCACAAGTTATCCTTCTCCTCTTTTAAGCTTCAACCTTGTAAGCATCAGAAATACACTTGCAAAAAAAGCAAACCTTCACAATAACTTGATGCTATGATACCAAAATGATCTGTAATTGAAACTTGAAGGTGATGAACAAATTGCAAGTGAAAATTTTATGTATTTTGGGTAATGGATCAAGTCACAAAACACATAAAGTAATGCTTTTTTTGAAAACTTAGTTAACAGACAAAACATAGACAAAATACCATACCAAAAACACATAACAACAAACATGATAAAGGAGTTCACCCCTTTCTTGGGCTACATCTCTTGGTCTAGCTTCGAATGCAAGGCCTCTTTCATCAAGTGCTCAAATTTGTGTTTACATCGATTTACAATGCTCAAAATGTAAAACTTATGTCTCCAACGGATCTAGAATTGTCAAAAACCTCCATTTGGCCAAAAACTAAGAAAGTTATGCTTCTTCCCAGTTTTTCCCAATTTTCCGAGCTAACTATCCTACAATTCGACCCAAACTTGGCTTGAGCGCTCGAAACCCGGAACGATGCACGAATTTGGCCTGCAATCTCGTTTATGGTTGTATGGGGGCATGTTCCCAAGGGCTGGGGCTAATCGGCCACCCTTGTCGGCTGACCCCCAACGGATTTGCAATGTGGTCGAATTAGTGCCTGTAAAACTAGGGCTAGTGCCAAATATTGCGTGCGCCCATAAATTTGAGGTTGTGGTCATATTAGGGCACATGTGCCCTCGGGCTGGCTCCCTCTGTTATGCTCCACCTATGGTCATGTGTGGCCCATGTGGCCTGGGACTGGCCCCTGCTCCCCCACTGTAAGCTCCCACTTGTGGTTTTGTTGTGATGGGGTGTTGGGCTATGGCTTGGGGGTTGGGGCTAAGCCCTGGCCCATGGTCACCCCGTGACCCCAATTTCACATGAAATGTGCCAATGTTAAGTTGATGCTGAGAGCTTATGGGGTAAGAAACATTGAGATGGAGCAGTGGTAGTGTGACTTAATGCTTGGTGACAGGTTTTGTGCTCAACCCCCAGTGTGGTCCTTCGGTCCTTGATCCAAAATTTTAAATGCCACCTAGAGGGCATGTGGCAGCCTTCCATTGGCCCATGTGATCTCCAAACATTGGTCACGAAATCTCACAGTCAACCTGGAAATATATTTAAAAAAATTCCACCCAATAAAATTATAGTATTTTTGGACCAATCTAGAGTGGCAAAGTGGCAACCTGCCACTGGCCCAAAAATGTACAGTCAACCTGTCAATCTGCATTTTTTTACCTCTTTGAGAATTTGATCAGAACGTGATATCGAGAGAATATGATATAAGTTTTGAATGATTCAAGTTGCGTTAGATTCAGGTCGCCTGATATCTACACACTGGTATAGGTTTTGAGCTTTGTCGCACACTTTGAATTTTGAGCACTAAACTAATCCCTTGGATCACTATTGCAGGTTGGTGCCTATAAAGATTAGAGGTTGTTGCCTCTAACAAGTTGGGGCTTGCAGATTTGAGGGGGTTGGTGACTCTTGCGAGTTACTGCTCACAAAAATCGATGAAATTATGAATGGGAGCTCAAGTTTACATCATAAACAAAAAATGTTTGTGGTTTTCTCTCATACGAGTTTCAATGTTAATTTTATGTGTACAAAATGTAATGTCTTTGATGCTTTTCTCTGTCATTGATTGCATTTTATTGTTTAATTGTGTGAATAAGAAAAAAAATTGTATAACGTTGATTCCTGTTAGCTTGTAAAGAAATATATATGTAGTTGAAATCATTCCAATGATATTCTATGTTGTATAAATCAATTTCAATAATGACCATATTGTTAGTGGGAACAATTTTCTTTGGAATCAATCTTATATATTATGAAATGAACAATTTTTTTTGGAATGGATCATGTATATATTGTAAATTGAAAAAAGTAACTTTAATTTATGGATATATAATTATTTTTAACCCATATATTCACAACTATGCTTCGTGTACTTTGTGAGGGAAATAAAATCTGTAACTACAACAATAACCACATCAAGGCCTCCCATTGATTAGCAATGTGTGTCAAGTTACCTGCAAAGGACCTAGGCCTTGAGGGAGAACACCGAAATGATTGGCAAGAACTTTTACAGGCCCTTTGGAATGGTCATATTAGCTTGATTGAAAAAGATAATGAGCTCATATGGTGTATTTCCCATTTTGGATCTTACACTCAAAAATTGGGTTTTATTTTCCTAATGGTAGATGGTATGGTGGAGGGTGGTATGGAACTCAAAATTCCCCCCAAACTTAAAGCTTTTTATGTGGTGTTTCATGATGAGGAAAGTTCCTACTTGGATATTCTGCAAAGAAGGTTTATGTATTGTCCTAGTTGGTGCTCGCTATGTCAAAATGCAAGCAAAAGTGTCGATCACTTGTCCAAGAATCACAACCCTTTTTTTAAACAAGTATGGAACATAAGTTGTGTTGTTTTGAATCACCCTATCCAATGGTTTGGAGTGGATCTGGAAGCTACATGGCACTCCTATAATAAATCTTAGTTATCAACCTTTTAGAGCCCTTCCACTCATTGTTTGTTGGGGAGTATGGCTAGTCAGGAATAACGTCATCTTTTAAGACAAAATTTATGTCCCAAATCACATAGCGGATGAAGCTATGGTTATTCTTAGTCAATATCCTTAGGAAAAGGGTTTTGTTGCTCCCAAAATTGTCTCCCTGGAAATTATAGAGCAATCTTATCCATGGGATTTCTTTTATTGCACTTCTATAAACAATGGACAAATTAATTGGGGGGAATCGCGGGGGGGGGGGGGGGGG
>APFE030263659.1:0-21929 GCA_000404065.3 Pinus taeda
TTCGTATGGAGCATACCATATATGGAACTGTGATGAAACAGGTTTACAGGCGGGGAGGAATTGTGGCATGCGGGTAATTACCAAGAGAGGGAGCCGAAATGTGCCAAAGATTTTGCCCAAGAGCAGGGAGTGGATAACTATTTTATGTTGTGTCAATGCAATTGGTACTTCAATCCCATGATTTTATCTATTCAAAGGTAAAAATCAACTGAAAAACTATATACAGAACTGTGAACCAGGTGCATGCATCGCTGCACATCCCCATGCATGGATGACTAAAGAACTGTTTCTAAATTGGCTTTTTCACTTTTCTGCATTGGTACTAGGTGGCGTCTCGCCTAATAATAGACACCTTTTGATATTAGATGGCCATGGGAGCCACATGGTTGTACAAATAATTGAGGAAGCAAACAATTTAGGCATCGGCCTGTTGACATTGCCCGCTCATACCACTCACAGACTACAACCCCTTGATGTTAGTGTGTTTGGCCCTTTCAAGAACTATTTCAGGTCGGAGCACGCTACATGGATGGCAAAGAATCCAGGGGTTGAGGTGAAAAGGTTTGAGCTAGCAGAGCTTGCAAGTAAAGCTTGTAAAAGGGCTTTGACACCATCAAATATCAAGGTTGGCTTTAGGAGGACAGGAATCTAGCCACTGAACTATGATGCTCTTATGCATGATACTGGTTGTAGCCAAGCGCTTCATGTGGATGGTCAAGAAGAAGGGAATGCCCAAACAGTTGTTGAAGTGCAAGAAGTAGATGACCAAGATGATGTTGCTACAGCTGGTAATATGATTTCCCTGTCTCAAGGACACTTATATGCTGAAGATGATGAAACTGTATGTGAAACACAATATAACAATGAACAAATTCGCAGTAACATGGAGATCATTCCACCAACTCAAGAACATGAAATTCCTGTTGCTGATATTGTTAATGATATTGTTGAACATGCAGTTGACAATGACCAGTTGACATTGCCAAGCCAAGTAACCCCACCTTCATGGCTAGCAGATGCAATGATGAATATGAATGCACATAGTGTCTCAGCAACCAATGAAGAAAGCATGAACATGCCCTTACAACTAGCAGAATTGAACAGTGAAATTGTTCATTTTTTTGTGGACAATAGATCAATGGAAGAAGATGAAGGACATAATGAGGCATCAAATGAAGATAATGATATAGTTCAATTAGTTCCAACAGATACTGAAAGGGAAGTACCAAGCAATGACATGCAGGTGGGAGGGGTGGAGAAGACACTTGGACAATTCCTAAAGCTACCAATAGAGAGAGTATCAAAGAAAAAAAGCAAGGTGCACCGGGTAGTCTTCGTCTGGGCCGAAGCTCATAGTTACTCACCTCAGAGGACTATATAAACCTGTTAGTTGAGTCTGAAAAAAAAATAAAAAAAATTGAAATGCAAGAATTAAAACAGAAAAAGAAGGATCTAGTCAAGGAGAAGAAGGCAGCAAGGATTGTTGCAGCACAACGTCGAGCAAATGAAAGGATTCTGAGAAAAGGAAAAAAATAATGAAATTTGTATTATAGGATTCTGAGGGCATTAGGATTATTATTTTAGTCATTTTCAGATTTGATAAGGTAGATTCAAAGTTGCGAGCAGGCGTAGAGACTCTATGCAAGAGACAAAACCAACAATTAAATAATTGTAAATTGACCAAAAATTGTCTGGGAAGAAGAAAATCTCTCATTAACAAGAGGAATATGCCAGCAAAGCTACAAAATGATTTGTTGTCGTTCGATGAACGAGAAAACCAATCTTCTAATTCACAATACTATTACAGGCCAATAAATGAAATAAACATTGCAAAAGTGGCGACACTGGATATGAACAATAGACAAGAGATAATGGCCAAAGCTATAAGAAAAAGGCTAAATATAGAAATCAAATGACCAGACAGTCTTATCTCATAATAAGTTTTTGAGAGCACTCATTATTAAGTAGAGTAGGAAAAAACCTTCAAATTTAAATTCAAATATTCAAAATCCTAGTTCCATGTCCAAACATAGATCACTAAAATAACAACACCCCATCTCTATATTTTTTTCCATATGAAACCTTCGAATTCAAATTCAGGTTCCAGGTCCTAGATCACTAATATGAAAACCTTCAAATTCAAATTCAGGTTCTAGGTCTAAACATAGATCACTAATATAGCAACACACCCCATGTCTAGATCTTCACCACCATATGACCAGGGAGTCACATCCAATATAATTGTTGTAAATATGAGAATAATCTAAATCCTTAAGCAAATGAAGTTTAATCATCCTCCTATGCATTTCTGACCAATAACCATACCTAAACCCAAATCTCTTCTCGACCCCACAAAAAACAGGACACAAAAATTTCAATTGAGGTGGCTACAAACTACAACAGTTGAGTAAAACTGGGATCATTTAATCATCTTCTCAACCCCCAAAAAAAACAAGACACAAAAATTTCAATTGAGGTGGCTACATGCTGCAACAGTTAAGTAAAACTGGCATCATTTAATCATCTTCTCATCCCCAAAAATAAACAGGACACAAAAATCTCAATTGCGGTGGCTACAAATTGCAACAGGTAAGTAAAACTCGTATCATGTAATCATGTATATATAGAATTGTACATCAAGATAACCAAGGCATGAAGCCCAACTATGGCAGCCCATCTTCGTGAACAAAATTTTCCTGTAAACTAATAGAGAAGGGGAAAAACAAACAAACAGAAATGTTATATACGAAGACAATTCTGAAGGCTTGTTAACATCAGAGAACTTGAACACATTTTATTTGTTGACAGACAAAGCATGTGCTTTGTCCTTGATGCCAAGAGGAGAGCGGAATTGCTGGCCAAGAGGAGAGGTAATTGCTGGCCTGGTCGATTGTTGGGCGAAGCCCTCCGCCAAGGATGGCACGGGACGGCGAAAACAAGGAATCTATCAGACATATCAAGAGGGTTTCCTCCGTTTGCTTGGGGTCATTGCTACGATGTTCCATTTTCCCTTTGTCTTTCTGCTCGGGGCAGGTTCTGGTTCAAAATTTCCCCAGCCTTAATACAATTTTATCATACCCATCGTGCTACTATTGATTTACTAGAGCGCGCATTACTGTATTTGGGATTTTTTTTCTTGTGTTCTTGTAAAGATTTCAGAATGATGCAGCAAGACCCCACGGCAGCCCCCATGATTGATTCCCAGCAGCAACAACATCAAGAACAATTGATGATGATGCACCTACCTCCAAAACTGGGTTTTGGCCCCAGCCACCCCAGCCCCAACCCCAACCCCAACCTCTACCTCAGGTTATGGTGCAGCAATCCCTGCAATAACAGAGCTCCGCCGGGGAGATCAGGACCCTTTGGTTTGGCGGTTTGCAGCATTGGATGGATGAGAATTATCTGCACCGATGTTTAGCTTCTGCCTAGGACCTTCATTCCATTAAGATTATTCGCAATACGCAGACTGGACAATCAGAGGGTTATGGCTTCTTGGAGTTTGTGAGCCAGGCAACGACCCAGATGGCTCTCCAAAATTACAATGGGATACAGATGCCTAGGGATGAACAATTTTACAGGTTAAATTGGGCAACGGATAGCGGTACAAAAAAGCGTTCAGAAGATTTTACTATATTCATGGGGGATTTGGCATCTAGTGACAGAGACGAGTTGCTACAAGAGACCTTCAGAGCTGTATACCAATCTGTGAAAGGGGCAAAGGTTATTACTGATAACATTACAGGCCGTTCAAAAGGATATGGGTTTGTAACATTTGGGGATGGGAATGAGCAGGTTCAGGCTATAATAAAGATGAATGGAATGCTCTGTTCCTCTAGGCCTATGCGAATAGGTCTTGCCATAACAAAATAGACTACGAAAACAACGAAAATTCACAAATTCACAAATACCATCATTGAAAGCCACAAACGACATCAAAATATCCACAAAAACCCTAAACCCTCAAAACCTGCCATAGAAAGTTTACAAAATATCCAAACATAGTTGTTTGTGTTGAAAAACACAGAGAAATCGCTGGTAGGAATTAAATCCTACCGATGACAGTCGCCGACGTTCCCCGGAGCTCGCCAGACCACCTCCACACCTGCAACAACCTTTTCCACACCTGCAACGAGAAGAAAAAACCATTAGACAACAGAAAACCAGCAAAAAAAACCTGCACAAAACAGCAAATTAAACAATTACCTCGAGCTCAGTAAAACTACAACAGGCTCCTCCCAAACAACAAAAACTGCGAATAAGACCACCACTAGAGAAACCCTAAACAACCGACAATCCAGAACAACCAAGAAATCCAGGTGGAAAACCACAAGAAAAGTAGAAGCGATGCTCCAACCACAAACCCTAAACCTCAAACAAACATTTGCATCAGCACCTGCATACCAGATGAAGTGCACAGGTCCACAAACCCTAAACCTCGAACAAACGCTTGCAACAACATCTACATACCAGACGAAGTGCGTAGGTTCTGGGGTCGTCCTGCACCATCTTCGATAGGGTGCTTCAACCAACAACCGGCCCCGAGCAGAAAGGCAAAGGGAAAATGGAACATCGCAGCAATGACCCCAAACAAACGAAAGAAATAGCGCGGACACAAAGTTTTATGTGATGACATGATGCCCAGCACATGGAGCTCCACGGTGGACACGTTCATACCGGATCCATGTTGATTGACACGTGGTTTTGCGACGTGGCAGGGAGGGCGCACAGGTAATTCAGAATATATATCTGATGTGTTTAATTACTGTTCCTGATTTTGTTTAGTACACTGGAATCTGTCGTGCTACGAATTGTTGAATGTATTGTTGAAGACTTGGCTACATTTATTCGGTTGTATTTCCTTTGGGCTATAATGACTTTTTGTCGTTGTCTTTCGTCTATAGCGATGTTGATTTCTAACTACTATCAACCGGTTTTTTATATTGTCTTCCAGATCCAAGTTAAATTGGACTGTTTGGTTATGAGTTTTCTCTGTTTTCATAATTGAGAACCTCTCTGATATATGTATTTTTTCATTTGGAGTTGTCTAATGAGATGAAGGAATTGCCCGGACGGTCAAAAGTCGCTGGAATTTGGGCAAAAAAATTTCAAAAAATCTTGTAAAGACAGTGCTTGAATTGTGTTTTTGATGGTGGAAATGAATTAAACACCATCAAAAATGTCTAGGACATCTAAAATTTTGAAGTTTAACAACTATAATTTGGATTTACAAAAATCTTTGCCGAATTTTTTCCAAATATACCGGGAATTTCCATAACTATCTGAGCAATTCCTCAATCTAGTTAAACTATGGCTTCTCATTTTACTTAATAGAAAGCAGTTTTTTGTGTGTGAAAAAATGGGCCAAAAATTAGGCCCCTAAACCAACCCTGCTTTTAGATGGCTGTACAAATTTTAAATGGTCTTTGATTTGACTAAGAGGTAGGTAGAATAGGGATGTTTGGCAGATTTTTAGTGCCAAGTTTAATTTTATCAATTAAAACTGCTAACGTTTCGAACCCGGAGACAACCTTTGGTCGGCGGACGAGGGGTTTGAAGAATTATTACGATGCCGAGACAAGGGAGAGAAAGGCTGGAAAACTAAAGGGAAGAAATACAGCAGATAATATAAATGTAGTGAACCAAGTTGGAAGGAGAGAATGAGGACCTATTTAAATTTTCAGATATAACAACTGCACTCTTTACAGGTGCAATAGAGTAATGTCTTCGGCGATTGCTAAACTTCACAAGAGACAGAAAGGCAGTGATCCAGAAGGAGAATGGCTCAAAAGGATTGATGGCTTATGGAGATACCCATGAGAATTCGTGTTCAGAGTAACTGGTTGGCTCTTCCTTTATCAAGGGCTAGCCAACAAGCACATTTTATCTAGGGCGGGCCCTACCGATAGCAGAAAAGACATGAAACATATATTTTGGGATTGTGGTTTTGCAAGATCCTTATGAAAAAATTTCAACACATCTCCACAGTTTTCCTTCTAAGTCACTGAAGGGTGGTTCTGTTAGGGGACCTCGCTTTGTAATCAATCATTAGTTGCCCAACCTTTTTACTCGGTTCTCAGGAAAAAGATCCTTTCATTGCTAAGGTGAATAAGATGCAATCCACCTTGACTGTAACAAATTTACAAACTGTAGGATTGTATTTCACAGAATTTTGGATGAACTGACAATACAAATCTCTCCTGATATCCATATTTCCTGGAAACTATATGAGAGATACTGATATGGGGCTGCCATATATGCTTGCCCTCCTGACCTATGTTGGCAGTGGGAGTAAGTTTCTTTATTGTACTTGAGGTAGTTTCTTGTAATTTTGTATTACAAGAATCATGTTTCCACAAAGAAAAGGAGAAAAAATTGGAAACAAAATTAATGTAGTGTTCTATGGTACTTACATCTCTTGGATTGAATGATGACTATTTTCCCATATACCAAGTATCGCTAGCCATGATCGAAGTAACAGGACTCACCAATTACTCAGGAAGCTCACCAACTTCACTTATCTTGCTGGAATGCTGTGAAGCTTTTCCCAAACTTAGCATGACTTGGTGAAATTTAGTCAGACTCACTAGTCTGCTGATACTCACCAGACATAGTCAAGCTTGCTCAAGAATCAGTCAAACCTGCAGTGATTTTTTCTATTTGTAATTTCGATTCTCTTATGTAGTTTGTGCTTTGAGTTTATACTGCTTAGGGCAATTTAAGAATATGGCTATAATTTCAAAAAATGAGAACAGATAAAATACAAAATGAATATTACCAACTGTAACAAATTTACTAACTGTAAGATTGTATTTCACATCATGAAAATAGAAACTTTAATATAATACAATACACTTAAGATAGTTTCTTTCTTGAGATTTAATACACTACGAAGATAGAAAATTTTGTGGTAAAAGTAAGTTCATGTGCGATACATCACAAGAGGCGAGTTTCTTCAGAACACAAAAAAAACTAGGGAGGGGGCTGGAGCTTATGTTCTAGAACAGTATGTCCTTTAATGTGAATTTGGTCACCTGGATTTTCAACGACATTGCTCATTTTATGCACTCAATCCACATTCTCTAGTTTATGTGCTCTTCAATTGATCCCTAGATTACTGTACACTGTATTGCTCATTTTATGCACTCAATCCACATTCTCTGATTTATGTGCTCTTCAATTGATCCCTATATTACTGTACACTGCTTTCCATACTTTTTAATGTTAATTTTTAAGGTTTTGATTTTAAATATCCACATTCTCTGATTTATGTGCTCTTCAATTGATTCCTAGATTACTGTACATTGCTTTCCATACTTTTTAATGTTAATTTTTAAGGTTTTGATTTTAAATATCCCTGAGATAGTGGAAACTAACAAGTGAGTTAAGGTAGGCTGGATAAATAAATATATCCAAATTTTTATAATAATAAAACAATTCTAAAGTTACTCACGAGTTGAAGATGCAATGTTGGCTTGGAGTATGCCCTAACATTGCTTCTGCTTGGCTAAGAGCTCGTCTTCCTCGACATACGAACACGGGTTAATGACCCAAGACCTAGAGGCCTCTGGCGGGAGTTAAAACCTGCCCCCTTATGGACGACCAATGGGTAATTACAGGTGGCATAGTTTTCCTTGAATAACAGTGATGAGTCAACCTGCATTAGAAGATAGGAATCAATGATGGTTATCCCCATTGCTAGTTTGACAACCGAGTTATAATAGGTTTTCCCACCGTGCAAAAGAACAATTGAAGATGTAATGTTCTATTAAAGCATTCCTTGTGTGAAGGTCACCAATTCAGAACCCTGTTGGTACAAAAAATCCAATCATATTACAGGTTGGTGTGCCCCATGCTGGGTATGATTCCTCAGTGATTTTGATGGCTGAGATGCCTCTGAGTTACAGTGACATAAATATATAAATAAAATTATACCTTGTAGTCTAGCGTACCACATTTAGTAGTAATAATTACAAATTGTTGCAGTGCAATACATCACAAAGACGGAAACTTTGTTGCGGTGTGATATGCTACAAAGATAGAAATTTTGTTGTCATGCAATACACCACAAATACATAAACTTCATCGTCATGTGATACACTGCCAAGATAAAAACTTTGTTGTCATGAATACACCACAAAGATAGAAACTTTGTTGCAAGGCAATACATTGTGAAGATAGAAACTTTTATTGATGTGTGACAAAACTATGTTTAAGTGCAATATGTTGCAAGTAGCAAGTTTTTTGAAAATTCCAAAGAACTAGGGGAGGGGGTTGGAGCTTATGTTTTAGACCGGACGCAACCTCCACTTCTGTTGTGGAATTGGGTACAAAGATTTCTAATCACACTGCTCATTTTATGCACTCAATCCATAATTTCTGAATTATGAGCTCTGCAATTGCTCCCAGATTATGGTAGTCTTTGTCATGCCTATGATGTAAATATTTATGGTCTCAATTTTAAATATCCCTAAAATGGTAGAAAATGACAAGTGAGTTAAGGGGAGTTGGATAAGCAAATATATCCACAGACATCGCCTTGCTCTCATATTATGCTAGTCTTTGTCGGGCCTGTAATGTAAATATTTAAGGTCTTAATTTTAAATATATCCAAAGGCATTGCTCCCAGATTATGGTAGTCTTTGTCATGCCTGTAATGTAAATATTTAAGGTCTCAATTTTAAATATATCCAAAGCAAATATATCCAAAGACATTGCTCCCAGATTATGGTAGTCTTTGTCATGCCTGTAATGTAAATATTTAAGGTCTCCATTTTAAAGATATCCAAAGCAAATATATCCAAAGACATTGCTCCCAGATTGTGGTAGTCTTTGTCATGCCTGTAATGTAAATATTTAAGGTCTCAATTTTAAATATTCCTAAGATGGTGGAAAATGACAAGTGAGTTAAGGGAAGCTGGATAAAAAAATATATCCAAAGACATACAACTTGAGTGGGCCTAATGGTTAAGAGCATGTGTTTCCTCCTAAGAGGTCATAGGTTCAAAACCAAAGGGGGTAGAATATGTATGCCTTTGTAGACTTGAGCATGTATTTCCTCCTAAGAGGTCACAAGCTGAAAACCAAAGGGGGGTAGAGTATGTATTGAACAGTCAAATTCCTGGCCGCAGGTGGGTCCCTTGTCTCACAAACAAGGGGGTCTCATACACCAATTTCAATAATAGTAAAAATAAAAATAATTTTAAAACTAGACCACACAATCAATCACTAACATTTAGTGGTATTAACTGCTAATTATCCCTTTTTCCATAAAGTTGCTTTCAACTCAACTCAATGTAAAGAACATAATTCATGAAATACCATTAAGATGGTGTAAATTTTGGAAATTATGAAATATCCTTAAGATGTTGTGAATTGAGTTTATGAAATCTTGAAATATCCTCAACAATGGTTAAATTTGACAGGTATTCATGAAATTTTCTCTTATTTAACTTTACTGGCATTTTTAAAATCTACACATTATTAATGACAAACACGGTGGTATGGTGGCTCTGGATCCAACACTGGAACATAGATTATTGCTTTGTGAGGGTTGCTATGGTTTGCACAGCACAAGAAAATAAGCTCATTGAATATCTATGGGGACCCTAAGGCTCTTATTGATGATATCAAGGGAACTAAATGATTCTTTCCCCCCTTTCTTCTAGGTTGGCTTAGTAGGATCAAGCACATTCTGGGATCTCTCTCTGCATGTACCATCTTTCATGTATACCGGGAATGTAACATGGTGGCTGACAGTCTTTCAAAGGTTGGCCTTGGCGTATCCTTTGGTTTCTTGCACTATCAATAAGAGGTTGACTACTCAATACTGCCTACCATGAATCACTTCGACACTTTGCATCAGGACTTTACGTGGGATTTATAGTTTATGATATTCTCCAATCTTTTCTATTTTTCTTTATTTTGCATCTTTAATTTTGCTTTATTTACATCCACTTTAGATTACATTCGGTTACAACAGATATGGCCCATAGTAGTGATGTGGCCTTAACAACTCATGACACAACTTCACATGACACTGCTGACATGTACTGGCTAGCTGTGGTGTCCATATCAAGTTGCTGCGTTGCTAAGTGATGGATGTACTCTCGTATGTGCTTTGTCATTTCCTCCACATGACTTGATGCTGTGGGGTCTTCAATGGTCTTGGTCTTGCAAGATGGTTGTATGCATGTGTTCTTTTTGCTTTGTCTTGGATCTTCTTCTCTCGTCTATCCAACTACAATTACATCTTCTAGCATGTGTGCTCCTTCTTCATCCCACTCATCGTCTCCCCATGGTCCATCAATGTACTTGTTCTTTCCCTCCATAAGATTGTGCATTAGATGGAACCTTCATGTGGTCTTGATCTTCTATCATACCTTGGGTTCCTTGGTATGCTTATCTTCTTCCTCAGCTCCTTGAGAGTCCTCTAGCATGTCATCCTTCTTGTGATCACTGAGAGACACATCTGTGTAGTTTCAGTGGGCAGTGAGTGTTGCGGGATGAGGTCATGGGAGGACACATCTGCGTAGTTTCAGGATTGTTAAAATTGGAAAATAGGGCCAAACTCCATGTGGGTCATCTTATTTATGGCAGATGATATTTTTCTTGGACTCCTCTCGCCGAGAGGTGTAGGATTGATCTAAAGATCATCTGACTAGGACATGTATTCATGGAGATAAGAATTTATTTGTATTACTTGGAAATTTGTCAAGGTCGGCCAATGACCAAATTACCCCAACTTATCCTCAACGTTTTACTATAAATAGAAGAGGTCTTCAAGTCATTTTAACATTCATTTCTTGTGATCTCACTCTCCACTCGTTTGGGTTTTGGTGGAAGGTGAGGTCTAAAGGATAGCCCTATATGCAATCTTAAAGGGAGGGAGATCTTGCCTTACCCTAGCTACAGTAAGGAAGAGTCTTAGCCGCAGGTAAGGGAGAGATTTGGCCACTGTTAAAGGAGAGCTCTAACATCATTAAAGAAGAGATATATCCTCAGACTTAAGGGTGCCCTAGCCGTAGTCTAAGGAGCCCTAATTGTAGCAAGTAAGAGGCTTTATACGCAATTCATGAAGGCCCTAATCCACTGTCTTAGTCTGCCCTAGCTGCAGTCAAAGAAGGAGGTTCCAGCCACAGCAAATGGAGGTCTCAAGTAGCTATCTAGTAATGCTCTAAGCCATAGTAGGAGAAGCCCTTATATGCAGCTCTAAGAGACCAAGTTGCAGTCACCTAAGCCATTGTCATAATGCCACATTGTTGTAGGTGACAGTGTGGCCTATTTGAGGACTGTTTGGGCATGTTAGTGTTGTTCTTGAGCTCAATTTGAAGGGCAGAAGAATCCGCAAAAAGGAGGAGCTAGGATCTACTGTTTAAGGGTTGTTTGGATCCCTAAGCTACAAGCAAGAAGTGCCCTAACCAGTCATCATGTTGACAACATCAAATCTCTTATTGACTATGTCCTAGAAGTGTGGTGGCAGTGTAGTGTTGAGACTATTCATGAGGATAGTTTATAAGGTTGGCAAACCTCGGTCATTACATTGAAGAAATTTGTCCTAGTTCAAGATTAGATCAGTATATTCAGATTGGGTCAAGCTTGTTGGACTAAATACAGCTGCGTTGATATTATTGATTGTTGATTGAATATCATAGGCTTAACTTGTTGATGGGCTAGGTCGTAGGCCATAGCCAGTAGCAAAGTTTGTTCTAAGGATTGCACAAGTGGTGGATCCTCACCTCTAAGACCTACATTGTTGACTATATGAAGGAAGAGGACTGAATGTTGGAGTAGTGACAACTAGTGCAGCAAGAAGACATCAGAATTCTGGGAAATGTTTTGGGTCAAGATTTGACTATGTTTGGATCAGTTTGATGAGCATCATGTTGATGCCACTTGGATAAAAGATCCAGTTTTGTTTGACCTCTCTGGTCAAGGATTTTCTATTGCTTTGACAAAATCTCAGATTTGTATATTTGTACTATCTCTCTCTTTGTTGGACTATTGAAGAATATAAGAAGAATTGATCAAGGGTTTCCCCGCATTGGGGTTTGTCCCTAGCTAGTGCCACATCTTGTGTCCTCTTGTCTTGGCTTGTCTTTTGTTGTTTATGTTTATGTTCTATCTACACTTTACTATCATGCTGATGTGATTGCTAATCTGAATATTGACATTAGGCTAATATGAAAAATTGAAGTAAATTGCTCTAAGCATAGAACATACCTAAATTTAACAAGGATGTAAGGTAGATTGAACAGTCAAGGGACAAACTGCACAGTTTTAAGATGCAAGGCATTGTTGTGGGATGAGGTCATGGGAGGAAACCTCTGCGCATTTTCAGGATCCAAGGCAGACATGACCGCTGAGAGACAAAACTACGTAGTTTCTGGAGACAGTGGGTTTTGTTGAAAATAGCAACAAGAAATGCTAAAAATAGAAGTGCTAAAAATAGCACTGCTATAAATAGCATTTCAGGATACATTCCAATTTTAGTTAGTCCCTAAACTAAAATTGAGAATTAAAATTAAAATTTGATCTTAGCAGTTGTTTGTAAAATAATTAATTAATTCATCTTGTGTTAATTACTTGTAGAAAATCAAACATGAAGTCTATGTGAAGACATGCAATAGTTTCCCCTTTGATTGAGGAAGTTATCCCTTGATTAAAGGAGATCAACATGAGTTGTACTTTGAGTTGTAATTAGTTAGCTCAGTTAACTAAGTTAAGTCTAGTTAGATTAGTTCCAACAGTTTGTGGAACTGATTGTGAGTTCAGTTAGTTAATGCATGCATGCATGTAACTGATGCACTTCAGATAACTAAATATTCTCTCATAAATAACTCATGCATATCAGTTTAGTTAGAGACCCAGTTGAGATCAGATGATGGGACAATGTACTATCAGTTGCAGGAATATTCCATTGAGGATATCTCTTGCATGCAGAAGGAATTCATTCCTTGGAGATTGTGCAGTTAGTTCTGAGTTTGATCAGCATGTGGTGAGGCCAATTCACACAGGTGACAGCATTGGACCCCAGGAAAAACTGTGCAAGAATATAGGAGGCTTGGAGGATTGGAGAAAGACATATGTTGTGTTTATTCAATCTGTGAGCTATATTGAGGGATTGTACTGAGAGTTGGATAGCTTGTGAGCTAAAGCTTTGTGTAATCTAGACATGTTTACACTTGTATGATAATACAAAGATCACGGTTTTTAGCTGAGGCTTCACCCAGAGTATTCTTTTGTGTTCATGTGTGATTTATTTCTCATTCTCCGTTATATGTGTTCTATTTGATCTTGCTCATAATCAACTAAGCTTCCGTAAGTTTTTTTGTAGAAGTAAATCAAGTATTTTGCTTTAGTATATTGCATAATCTGTTGATCTACAGTGGGAATTTCTACATGGTATCAAAGCAAAGGTGATCAAAGTGAAGAACAGTATACAAAGAAGGGAGAAGTTCAAAGTTCGAAGTTCTTGATTATAGAATTCGAATTCTTATCACATCTCAATTTCACCAATGGCGTTCAATGGTTTAAGACTCAAGTATGGCCTTGATGGCAACTCGAATTATATAGCCTGGAAGGATCGCATGGAAGTGGTATTAGAGGACAACGGTCTAAAGGACTCCATTGATCAAGAAGTCCCCAAGCTAGCAGCAGCTAATGCCCGAGAATTGGCAGAATGGAAGAAATGTGTGGCTAGAGCGAGGAGAATCTTTTTGGAGGGAGTTCGAGACCACGTAGTCTCAAGTCTCCATGGGAAGGACACATCGTTTTCAATGTGGAAAATATTGAAGGATCTATATCAAAACAGCAGTGATCAGAGGAAGCTGGTGCTGAAAGACAAGCTTCGAAAAATCAAGTGTGAAAAGGGTGACATGATCTCTACATATCTGAACAAGCTCACCACCTACAGGGATGAGCATGGAAGTGTAGGGATCACGAAAGCGGATGATGACATGGTGAGTCTAGCTCTCCTCGATCTTCCTAAGAGCTGGCATAGCTACCAAGACTCGGTAAATGGAAGACAAAAACTGCCAGATTGGGAACGACTTTGGTCAAATTTGATGCAGGAGGAGATAAGGAGAAGCACCAGAGTTGGATCTTCATCAAAGCAAGATGATGAAGAAAATCTAACCTTAGCGAGTAAGGTGAGGAAAGGGAAAGGGAAGGCATCCCATTCCAAATCCAGCTCTTCCCATGGTGGGAAGAAGTTTGACAAATCGAAAGTGAGATGTTTTCATTATCATGAGGTGGGTCATTATGCTACAAATTGTCCATGGAAGAAATCCAAGAAGGGATCCTCGAAGGGATCAGATGGTGAGGCACTGGCCTCACAGTTAGAATTGGATTTCTCTCTCATCATATGCATGGTTTCATCCATGGTGGGATGTGTTTGGTACCTGGACAATGGAGCTTCATTCCACGTGACCAACGACAATAATCTTTTCAGTACCTTGGAGGAGAAGGATCTGTAGATGCGGATTGAGATGGGTGATGATGGAAAGTACCGTGTTTCAAGTGAAGGCACGGTTGTGTTTCAGAGGGAGCATGGAGCTCCCCTCACCCTAACTGATGTAAAGTATGTACCAGGTCTGAAGAAGAATCTTGTGTTTGTCACTATGCTGGAAGACAAAGGCTATGATGTAGTCTTTAGTAAAGGAAAGGTATTCTTGAGGCATATCAGCACTGGATAGACCAAGAGGATTGGGATTTGAGTAAAGAATCTCTACAAGATGGAGGTAGACGACCATGCTGCATTGAGTTCCAAATTAGAGTTGGTGTAGAGCCAAGATGCTGGTGAGCTATGGCATAGAAGATTGGGCCACTTGCACAATGGGGCCTTGAAGATCATGTAGCAGATTTCTACCAGAATTCTAAAGGGAAAACTGGAGCAGATGGATACATGCAAAGGTTGTACCTTGGGTAAGTATGCAAAATCTTCCTTTCAGGATCAAGATAGTAGAGCTGGAGCAATCTTGGAGTGAGTTCACACAGATGTGTGTGGACCATTCTTTACAGCCTCCACTACTAAACAAAGGTACTATGTTATTTTTATTGATGATTTTTTTCATAGATGTTGGATCTATTTTATGTAGAAGAAGGATTAGACCTTCTCAAGGTTTTGTGAGTTTAAAGCCTTGGCAGAGAAATAATATGGAAAGAAAATAAGGGCCTTGCATAGCGACAATGGTGGAGAGTATGTCTCCCAATAGTTTAAGGACTTCTGCGTAGCAGAAGGAATTAAATGGGAGTTGATGGAACCCCATAACCCACAACAGAATGGGGTAGCCAAAAGGAAGAGCAAATCAATTGTGGGAGAAACTCAGGCGATGTTGCATGACCAAAGACTACCACTTCATTTGTGGGCTAAGGCATGCAATACAACAATATACTTGTAGAACAGAAGCCCGCATCGTATAGTAGGGATGAAGACACCAATGGAAGCCTTTTCCGGGAAGCAACCAGATGTGAGTCACTTGAGGATCTTTGGATCATCGATTTATTTCCATGTGACCAAATATTCTTGGAAGAAGCTAGATCCAAAAGCTGAGTTAGGGATACTTGTGGGGTACACTGATACACCCCATAACTATTGGGTGTTCCTGCCTTCCAGTCAGAGGACAGTGGTACGCAAAGATTTGAAGTTCGACGAGCAGAAAGCCATGCGAGTATCACTTGAGAGGGAGCTCAAGTTGCATGCAGAGGATGAACTTTTAGTTCGTAAGGTGGAGGAGCCTCAGACTGATGAAGAGAAGCCACATGCAAAGGATCCGAGAGTGGAGACATCCACTCATGCTGAGTCTTCCAGAGATGGGTGGAAACACTCAAGGCAAGATGATAGGTTAATGATGGATGCACGAGAGTATGTGGGACAACCATATTCTCAGCGCAAACAGAGGAGGTCACCCGAGCGGTACATTGGTTACATGTCCCTGGTTAGGGAATGTGTAGAGACTGAACCTTCCTCTCTTGAGGAAACAGTGTAACAACCAGTCTGGGTTGATGCTATGGTGGAGGAGTATGACTCCATCATTCGGAACTGTGTTTGGGATGTTGTCCCAAGACCTCATGACAAGTTAGTGGTCAGTTCCCAATGGCTTTACAAGGTAAAGCAGGTAGCTGATGGTAGTTTTGAGAAACATAAGGCAAGTTTTGTTTCCTGTGATTTCTCACAAGTTGAGGGGATCGACTATGATGAGACTTTTGCTCCTGTAGCAAGGTACTCATCTATCAGATTGATGTTGGCACTATCAGCTCCGATGGGTTGGAAGATCCATCAGATGGATGTGAAGACTGTGTTCCTCAATGGGAAGATCGAGGAAAAGGTGTACATTGAGCAGCCGGATGGTTTGAGACCTTCGATCATGAGTCGCATGTGTGCCGACTCAAGAGGGCTTTGTACGGGCTGAAGCAAGCACCTTGTGCTTGGTACACCAGGATCGACTGTTATTTCACCGGGTTGGGATGCGAACCTTTACCACATCATGGTAGAAGGTAAGCCATTGATCATCGTTCTTTATGTGGATGATCTGATTTTGACAGGTGATGATCAGTTTATCAAGTCTTGCAAGGAGGACCTTGCAAGAGAGTTCGAGATGAAAGACATGGGTCTTATGCACTATTTTCTAGGTATGGAAGTGTGGCAGAAAGATGAGGAAGTATTTGTGTCTCAAGGTAAGTATGCCAATGAGATACTCAGGTGATTCCACATCGAGAAGTGCAAGCCCATGCAGACTCCTTTATCTAGTAACTGGAGGAAGGAGGATGCTACTTCAAGTGAGGTAGTAGTTGCTACTGTTTATCGGTAGCTTGTGGGTTCATTGATGTATCTAGTCAACACATGACCATATCTATGCTTTGTGGTGAACCAACTGAGTCAAGCTATGGTTCAGCCTATCAAGCTATTTTGGAAGGTAGCGAAGCATGTGCTGAGATACCTCAGAGGCACATCTCAGTATGGATTGTGGTACAGATAGATAGAGGGAGTGAAGCTTCAAGGCTTCACAGATGTAGATTAGGCATGGAGTCCATAAGACCAAAAGAGTACTTTTGAAGGAATCTTCAACCTTGGTTCAACTACAGTTTCTTGGTACAACAGGAAACAGAGGTCAGTTGCACTTAGCTCAACAGAGGCTGAATACATGGCTATCAGTCAGGCAGCATGTGAGGCCATTTGGATGCGAAAGATTCTAGTGCAATTGTTTGGTCAGAGGATGGATCCAACTATGATTTACTGCGATAATCAGAGTTGTATCAAACTCTCTGAGATTCTAGTATTTCATAACAGGTCCAAACACATTGATATCTAGTATCATCATCTTCGAGACTGTGTAGTGAAGAGGATCGTGTTGTTGTTATATGTTCAACCGAGGAACAGGATGCAGATATTTTGACTAAGGCATTGTCAAATGCAAGTTCGAGTTCCACAAAGACAGGATTGGGGTGAGTGATAATCCCTTTCTTGTTGAGAGGGAGTGTTGAAAATAGCAACAAGAAATGCTAAAAACAGAAGTGTTAAAAATACCACTGCTATAAATAGTAATTCGGGATACATTCCAATTTTAGTTAGTCTCTAAACTAAAATTGAGAATTAAAATTCGAATTTGATCTTAGCAGCTATTTGTAAAATAATTAATTAATTCATCTTGAGTTAATTAGTTGTAGAAAATCGAGCATGAAGTCTATGTGAAGACATGCAATAGTTTCCCTTTTGATTTTGGAAGTTATCCTTGATTAAAAGAGATCAGGATGAGTTGTACTTTGAGTTGTAATTAGTTAGCTGAATTAATTGAGTTAAGTCCAGTTAGATTAGTTCCAATAGTTTATGGAACTAATTGTGAGTTCAGTTAGTTAATGCATGCATGCATGTAACTTCTATACTTTAGATAATTGAATATTCTCTCATAAATAACTCATGCATGTGAGTTCAGTCAGAGACCCAGTTGCGATCAGATGATGGGACAATGTACTATTAGTTGCAAGAATATTCCATTGAGGATATCTCTTGTATGCAGAAGGAATTCATTCCTTGGAGATTGCGCAATTACTTCTGAGTTTGATGAGTGTGTGATGAGGCCAATTCACACAAGTGGTAGCATTGGACCCCAGCAAAAATTGTGCAAGGAAATAGGAGGCTTGGAGGATTGGAGGAAGACATATGTTGTGTCTATTTAGTTTGTGTGTTGTATTGAGGGGTTGTGCTGAGAGCTAGATAGCTTGTGAGCTAAAGATTTGTGTAATCTGAACATATTTCCACTTGTATGATAATACAGAGATCGGGGTTTTTGGCTGAGGCTTTCCCCAGAGTATTCTTCTGTGTTCATGTGCGATTGATTTCTCATTCTCTATTATATGTGTTCTATTTGATCTTGCTCATAATCGATTAAGCTTCTGCAAGTTTGTTTGTAGAAATATATCAAGTATTTTGCTTTAGTATATTGCATAATATGTTGATCTACAGTGGGAATTTCTACAGGTTCTGACTAAGGGAAGGACACTTGGGGAAACCCACTACGCAATTTTGAATGCTAAGGGAGGCTAGGCTTATTGAGCAGTTAGTGTGTGAGGTGAGTGTGAAACATGTCTATGTGGTGAGGAAAACCCATTCTCATAAGCTTTCCCCTTGAAGCAAAACAAACATTCCCTTTGCATGACAAGCAATAATACCATGGCTAAAGATGAAACATGATATAGAAAGATAAAAGCATGAACGACTCTTAATACCAAAGAGGGAAGCTTGAGATCATCAGCATACCAAATAAGTGACTAAGGAACGATCAATCATAGGATCCACAGTAGGCTTCGAAATTTGAGTATAGGCCAAAATTTTGGAGGGTGCTACAACCACTACAACACTTGGAGACACACTGGTTGAATTCCAGCTTCTCTATCTAGTTCGTTTAGTGCAAAGCCTTGGTCCATCAGGGAGTATTGATTCATTGTGAAGGTTAATTCGGCTTCGCCACTTGCCCCATGGACATACATGGTTTTCCTTGTACCAACTCAGTTGAACACAACACAAGATTCAGTCAAATCACAATGTTTCGAATTTGGAAAGGGTATTTTAGCTCGTGAGTTTAAGCTTTTCAGGGTATATTTTTTCATCTCTGGTGTTGCTCCGTTGCCAGGAGGCTTGGACAATACCTTGGCAAAGTCACGTAGGAACACAAGCATTGCTCCACTGCCAGTGAGCCTGGACAATACCCCTTTGGAGTTGTTTGCTTCACCTCTCTGCGCAAGAAGCATTTCTCTTCTTTCACCTTTGTTATTTTTGAAAGAGAATTGTGCATAGGAACTTATTGATTTTTGGGGCGGAAGAGGAATCCTGACTTATTGATAGAAGAATAGATTGTTCCTTCAAAGAAGCATGTAAATACCTCTGATTTAGGTTTTCTCGTTTATATTTTCCCCTTCTCCATTTCTACTAGTTGGATAAGCTTGAACACACCATAGCAGAAAACTGAGTACAGGCATGAGGTTCCCAAACTGGACACGGGCTCATGGTTGGACCAAAGCTCTCCTTACAGACGGATCGTATTTTCTGTCAAGACTTCATCGGCAAAAACTTACAACTAAACACAATGAAGATAGACACAAGACTAACTAAGGGTTGCAATGTCGCAGCCCTCGCCTCCTAGTCGTGTTCTTCCCTTCCTCCCCTCCCTCTTTTTATAACTTGTTATGGTTTTCTTGTTTGTTAGTTTCCCTTTGTTATCCTTTAACCTACTCTCTTTTACCGTAGTTGTTTAATCCTCTTTGGTGGGTTTGTTTATATAGTATAAGATATTCAAATAACATTTAGTCTAAGCTATTAGTTATATATAGAATTTTAACTTGATTAAAAAAATACAAATAATTACTTTGATATTGAAATTCAATCTATATTTAAGCTTAAATTAAAAATGATAGCATGTTATTTGACTTATTAATTTATAATTAAAATAAATAAACAAATAAATAAATAATTAAATAATTAAATAATAAAGATTTTTTCTATTATTATTGAGACTTAAATTAATTATTTTAATCTTCGATGTTAACAATATAACTATTAACAATAGGATTTTAATTTTTATTAACCTCTAAAATTAAAATAAATATGAAAGAGTTAATACCTTTTATGTATTTGAATGCAAAACCCCTTTTAATTTAATAATAATATAACTAACTATTGATTTAATAATTATTTAAATTCTGTAACTTTAACCTCAATTTTTAATTAAATCCTCTCCTTTCTTTTGGTCCGGTCAAACTAACCGTTTCCTAGTCAAACATAGCCATTAGCTGGTCAATTTAGCCATTGCCTAGTCAAATATAATCGTTGGAGGTTCTGCTCTGACTATTTAACATGCAACCTAGATCTGATTCTTCAACTTGTCCTGACGATGAACCACACTGGTTGGTTCGAAACGCGTCGAAAAATGTAATACCATGTGATTTACACCAAAGAATTTCTCATATACTAGATATGGATCACAAAAACCTCAATTCAACAATATTTTTAAATGTTGATTATTTAACTATTTTTCAAGTTGTCTTATTCCTCTTCTTTTTTTTGTCATAATATGTTTGTTTTTAAGGGTTTTTCAAACTTGTGTTTTTATTTTTCTTTACATTTTTTAAATGAAATTTAAAAAAATTTTGAAAAGTTTGAAAAAAAAATAATAAATTTAAGTTGTGAATTTTTTATATATTTTATATTATTAATTAATACTTCAATACCAAAAAAAAAATGGCCACTAAAACAATAATAATTTTAAACATAGGACAAAAAATACACATTTTGCATAAAGATATAATTAAAAAAATATGTATATGGGGATCATTTCACTAAAAATGAAAACATTGAATAAAAATTATCGAAAAATAGAAAATTTTATGAATTTTATATCCAAAGATGATGAAATTGATTTTTTGCTTAAAAAAAAAGGTTCAAATAAAACTTTAAGTATTAATAACAAAAAAAATTGCTTGATTTTAGACTTTTATGATCCATACTGATTTTGATAAATTCTTTCGGATTAATCACATCATGAATTTTTGGTCGACCTTTCGAACCATCTAATGTGGTTCATCATTAGGACAAAGGTTTAACAAAAAAAATGTTAAAATAAAATATAAAAACATTAAAAAATAATTAAAATTAAATTAAACAAAACACATTTGTAAAAAAATAAAATTATAATAAATAAATAAAAATACATAGGCACCTAAGGCCCCTCACCCCCCGGGCTGGAATGGTCGATTCAAGGAATCTTCCATCCCCACCCATGGTGTCGGAGGTGCCACAGGCTAGGGTGGACGAGGTTGCATAGGGCACCTGAGAGGGTGCAGGCCAAGGCGGGCAAGGTTGCAAGGGGGACCCAACCAGCCACAAACCAAAGTGAGCAAGGCTACATGCAACACCCCCTCCCATGACCTACCGCCCCTCAGACCACCTGAGCAGGGCCTGTGTATTTTTTCTTAATGGTTGTTCAAATTTATTTTTTAATTATTTTTATCTTATTTTTTATTTTAATTTCATAATTATTTTGATTTTATTATTATTATTATTTAAATTAATGTTTTATTTACTGATTAATTAATTAATTAATTTATTTTAGTGTTTAAAAAAATTAGCATTTTTTTATTTTGTTATTTTTAACCTATCCAATTTGTTTTTTATGTTAATAATTTTTTTTGGAAATATTTTTTTCCATTTATTTTATAATATTTCTAAATGTTTATTTTATTTTTACTCGTGTTTAAATATGTTGTCCTTTATGATTAATTTATTTTTTTAATATTTATTTGTTTTTTGTCTAATTTTTTGTATTTTTTTATACTTATTTGTTTTTTCTTTGAGGGTAATTTATTTTTTATTTTATATGTTTTAATATATTTTTTTATTTACTTGTTATGATTCTTTTAAGAAAGAAAATTTGTTT
>APFE030263661.1:0-12245 GCA_000404065.3 Pinus taeda
ATTACTTGAAGTCAATTAATGAGTCAAGATTTTATCCCCAATCTACTCCCTAATTTAACTCAGGTTATCTCTTAGATGGATATTCTTATGTTGGTTGATGCCAAATGGAGCTTCTCTACATTTCTCTAAATTTAATTTATTATTCTTATTTTAATTCACCTTCCTCTTTTCTTAATTAGGTTTAATTAGTCTAGGATTAAGCTTTATCCTTACAATTATGTTCGTCTTTCCCCTTTTACCTAATTAAACCACCTAATCTACCTAGTATTTTCCAACAGGGGAAGGGTAGAGTTTTTAAGGTACTCTATTTATTTATTCCTATGATCCTCCTTATTCCAAGTTTTATTTATTTATTTTATTTAATTACCTTGGTTTCTAATCATCATTTACCCTTGATGTAAATTTACCTAGTTTTCATTCCTTACTTATATTTATTTATTATTATTTATTTTTAATGATTCCAAGGGTGCCGAGTTTGGTTGTGCCTTTCAAGAACTTCCCTAGAAGTTCCAAGGGTGCCACACCTAATAGTTTATTTGTGATGCCAAGGGTGCCACACCACTTGCCCTTCAAGCATACAGTGACTACGAGGGGAGTGCAACGTCATAGACCACTATCATCTCTTATGTTGCCTACTATAGTGAGACTAATGGTGCTGGGGATCAAGGAATCCTCCTTGATGCGCGCCCCCCAGTAGGTTCCTCATGAGCGACCCAACTTTCGGACCTGCCCTCATGGCATCGTAATCTTCAAGGCGAAGGTGTTTCAACCCTTCCATCCCAAGTCACGGCGGGAGTGCTAGTGGGTGAGATCAGGGACACTGTCCCACCCCTCCCATGTAGTTCCATCCACTTGTACAACCCCATCACCCATATGTGAGTCATTCGGCCAAGCAACTCATCAGTGCCTGCAACCATTAACATATCATCAGAATATAGATAACCATATATAGCAGGTTTCAAAATCGATTAGACTTTCCAAGATAAAATAATATAAATTTTCATCAAACCAGGTGTCGTCAACTCGTCATGTGCGAGTGCCTCTGGTGGTTTTCCTGCCATACTCAATAATAATCAATAACCAGGTTTTTCAGTGTTAGTCATTGTCATAATAGCATTAATTACCATCACCTGGTCATTCACATCACCGTTCATTGTGAACCAGAACTAATGTAAGTAGCTAACATAGGGAATACCTCCATCATGATATCAATAGAGAATACACATAACCATTAATTATATCATAATCATAATATTAATAGAGAACATACATAACCATCACATTCGCTTATAATAGAGTCACGTTTCTGGATCTTCAGCCTGAGTTACTCATAGACTAAAGTATGCAATGTAATGTCATATTAGAGTCAGGAAACTAGGGTGGGCACTACACCTTATTCCATATCATAATACCTATATTTGGGGTGCATTTCACCTTATTATAGGCTGCTTTTTATTTCTATGTATTACTGGCTCAAATTCCCAACTTCTAAAATTTTGACTTTTAAATCAAATTTACATGTGCTTATGGTTGTTGCATGCATTGCATGCACTCTCATATTGAGTGCATCAACCACTTTATTTTTCCTTCCCTTTATATGATTAATTTCAAAATTGTAATCAGCCAAAAATTCTAGCCATCCGATTTGTCTGGAATTTAAATGCGGTTGTCCAAACAAATGCTTTAACCCATTGTCATCATTCCTCAACTCAAACCTCCTACCCATGAGGTAATTCCTCCAAGTTTTCAAGGCATATGGAGGCATTTTCAAGGCATGTATAATGGCTTCCAACTCTAAATCCTGAGTGGCATAATTATTTTCATGCTCCTTGAGGTACCTGGATTCATAACATATCACATGCCCACTCTACATGAGAACTCCTCCAAGTCCTCCTATTGGTGAGAAAATGCACCACCCATAAGAATATATTAATCAAGGTTTCAAATCCAGACAAGGCTTTAAGTAGACTTGAAGAATAATACAAGGAAACCGAAATGAGCTAAAGGCCCAAAGGTGAAAGTCAACAAATGGCCCAGTAGGGAGAGCGCACCAAACCAAGCCATCGCACCTGGAAGGGAAGGCACTAGGTGAAATACCACTCGATGACATTGAAAGAAGGGTGTGGCAATGGGTGAGTGCGAGCATAGTTACATGGTGCTAAGGACTGGATGACAAGAACAGGAGTTGATCAAATCATCCATATTTCTTTGTACCACCTAGTTGTACAAAGTTTAACGCAGTCGAGGTCATGAAAGGGGACATGTGTCACCCTCTCGTGCCCTTCAAACCTCAGATAAACTTTCAAATATAAGTTGAAGGGGCATATGATATGTACCACAACAACCCTCCATGTCAGCCCCCCGCACACCACATTGAATCTCTATATCAACTTGTCACCCATGTCACATTATATGCCACGTTAACACAACATAATGTTCCCCAACTAATCACCATATGCCACGTGGTGCCACCTGGAAACACATGGAAGGGTCAACCCTGTCATGTTGATGTCACCATGAATCAGAATTACATCAATCCTAAAATATCCCAATGGCGTCCTGACACATGTTATTTAAACAAATGGTTGTAAAAGGACGTTGAGACCATTCTTGTCATTATTTTGTCTAGGGTCTCTGCATCATAACTTAGGCTCACCTGTGAACATAGCCAACTCAATTCCCATCCCACCAAGCTTGGATTCATAGGCTTGAATAGAAAATTTACTTCATCCTCATGAATTCAACATGATAAACCCTCATGCAAGCCAAAATTCGAGCACATTTAAGCTTGAAAAGTAACCCTAGCCTTCTTACATCAATAAGTGTTCATTATCTCTTAAACACCCAATTTCTATGTCGATTATCCTTTCATTCCTACATGTGTACATCCTAAGTAGCCCCATAATTTTCCAATTTTAGCACAAAATTACATAAAAAAAACTCTAGCTTAATACTTGTGTGCACCAAGAGAAACACAACTAACCAATTTGAATTAAATTTCCCCCATTGTATTGGCCAATCCCATTGAGTCACATAGTAATTGCATATTGACTAGTTAGTCCCACTTATTAACCTGGCATCTTGCCACCTCCCTCATTCCACTAAGAAAATTAACTCCCCCCCAGCAAATCTCTCATATTCAATAGCTACACCACCTATACCAAGTTCCTTTGGTGTCCAAATGGTGGAAAAGGCTAATGGACATGATTTCCATAGCCAATTTATTGATGTTCGAAATCCTATTTTGACCACTTATGACATGAGAAAACTCACACAACTTGTATGCAATACCTTTGATTCAATAGAGGATCAAAATAACCTATATGAATCAAACGTGGTCTTGGTTGTGGTCCCATAAGTATACCATTTCCTTAACATGGAAACATGGTGTGCCATAAGATATCTACCAGATCAGAGAGTCATCATTTCTACCTAAGGAGATAGGGTAGTGATTAAGGTCACACCATAGGCTGTTACAGATATCCTATTGTTCCTAGATATGGAAAACATGAAAAAAAATGTACATAGAAGTACTAGAATATTAGTGGAAGGACCTCTCCCCAGAGGTCAAACAACATATGATCCATGGAAATTTCAAAGAAGGGGTAGTTTCCCCTTCCGGCCCTCCTCCCTATTCTAACATGGTATTTTATTCTATTTGCAAAAAATACTATTCCATGATTGCTCAAGTATTGGGTCTTAATATTGATGTTTAAGTAAATGAGTTGGTCTAAGGTTTCTTAGTTACTTTATGTCATCTAGTCACCAAGGCTTACATAAAATCTGGTTTTCCCTAGTTCCTATCTGATGAAATCCATGCCCAGTTGATAGAGTTTGACAAAGATAAGTATATCTAAGATATATTATCATTCACCAAAACTATTCTTACCTTCGGAGCCTATAGCCCAAAATGGTCAATTAATAGATTACCATGGTTCCTATCTTTGAGTTGTTTCCCATGGCGAGGAAACAAAAAAACAACCAAGGGTTTTTCAAGTATGTATCATCATTTATGTCTATTGTATATACCTTGTTGCATCATGAGCCTCTACCTAGAGCCCCTAATTTCCTTATGTAAATATTTCAATTCAGTCCTGACACTAAAGTGGGTGACTAGTACCTCTTTGATGAGTACACAATCATAAGAATATATGGGTTTGAAGAAATACCATATCAGTTGCCAATATTTATGGCTTAGTGCATATTCTTGTCGGAGTATATAAGGAAAACATTTAGCTGTGATAACTTGCATTTTAATGTTAGGAAAGTAGTTGTGACATTCAACCTCCCTCATGAGGTGGGGTCATTTGTGGTAAACACAAAGAGCATCCCGAATATAGTGGAGAATATCCTGAAAAGATTTTAGTTCCCATAAGTAGGTGCATGGAAATATGACCTGTTGGAAATAATACTGAGAGGGGGGATGAATCAATATTATCAAATGAATTATTTTTCATTTCCCAAGCAGATTTATCTATGCTACTTTTGTGAAGTGAACTAGTGTGTACACGCTACTGTGATTAGTGAAACCAACGTATACCGAGAGAACTTGTGATTTAGTTAATGTATCATGTGTTGATCTATAATTAGTGCATCAGTAACTTATTAAACAGTGAAGTAAAAACATAATAAACCATCACACATAAGAAACACACATGAACACCAAAATTTAAGGTGGAAACCAAATGTGGGTGAAAACCACCTACTGGTGTCGTCTCTATCTTCTTTTAATAATAAGAAAATATGTTTACAAGCTTGTACTGGTGCAGACTCATACCATATGCAGGCACCTGCCTGCAGAAGGCTACAATCTTCTCTCATTTTCCAGCTTCTACTGGAAGGGACCTACAACCCCCTAGGTCTTGTACTAGCTAATGTGTTTACTAGTATGTAGATGCCGGCCTATAGAAGGCTACGACCTTCTCTCTCTCCCTCTAGGGACCACGTTTCATTAATTTTCAGACTGAATGCTCCTGGTACACACAATACACATGATGGCCTTGTTTCATCAAATTTTCATATTGGACCCATCAAAAAACTTTGAAACTCAAACTGCATCAACCAACAATCAGTTAATTTGAACAACCAGATTATTGTCACTAGAACATTGTGTTGAACGCAAAAACCTGCATCATCATTCAAAACTAGTTGCAACCTCAAAAATCATACATCAAAATGTATACGCTACTTTACTGAACCCAACCTACGTGTATATGCTACTTCCTTTAATCAAACATAGGTTTACCTTCAAAACTACTGAAACATAAAACTTTTAAATCAAGTCTGTACCAACCAACAATATATTGCACATCTACTGTCAATTTACAGAGCCTTACATGGGCAGTAGTAGAAATCACCCTTGTCACTTATACAATCAAACAATCAGATATCATACTTCTTATACATTCAATTTTTCATTCAAATCTGAGAAGACTTCATTGATAGACAACAGTAAAACAATAGAACTGATCAGATAGATCAGTCAGACTTGAAGAAAGGGATTTTCCTTTGTATACGCTACTTGGAAGAGTAGAACCTATGTGTACAAGCACTTTTACCAAGATGAACCAGCATACAGATCTACAAATATTAACTCATAACTTTGTTGTTATTTTGGACTTCAGACAAACACAGATCATGACATTTAAAGAATAAAAAAGGTGTACACAATTAGATTTGGCCCAACCAATATCCAATCATTCAATGATAATCATTTCAGGTCTCATGATCCTAATCCAACATTGAATTCAAGGTGCACAAAATATTTCAGATCAAATCACCAACATAACCCCTTCAACATAAAATATACTTCAGATAGAAGTATTCCTTAGAAACCCTTTTCACTTGCACACCTTCACCTTATGATCTTCTCCTCCTTATATAATTTTAGGCCTTTCTCAATACCTAGGACCAAAACCACTTAGGACCCATGGTATTCTTGGACAGGATCAAATAGTCATTACTCCGCTCAATATTGTGGGCTAATACCATGGTATTGACCCCTGGTTTCTCTACTCTTGAAATTCCTTGATTTTCCAACCTGTACACACTTTGCCTCTTGGGAGATTGTGTGTATACATACGCACTTTTTGTTCTGTGGACTTGTGTATACATTTTAAACTTCTTTTCACCATCCTTTACCTTCAACTTCTTCATTCTGATTAGTAGAATTTAGTTCCTTCTTCCTATTCTTCTGTACCAATGCCTTGTTATACCTAAATGGATTTGTTACACTGTGGGTTTCCTTTCATCAAAATTGAATTGACTTGTGAGTGAGTTGCCATCAAGGACAACACTTGTATCATAATGCCAACAATCTCCCCTTTTGGACTTGATGGAAACCATCTTGGTGTTGATTACTGCAAGCTATACAAACTGTTAGAGATAACAGGCAACACCAAAATACTCTCCCCCTTTGACATCAAGGGTGAACCAAACTATTCTCCCCCTTTGATATACATTAATTTTTCCATACTCCCCCTGGGTACATGCCGAGTTTGCAAAGATATGTTTCAAAAGAATGACATGACTTTATAACTCAACTAAGTGAGTATGACCTCCCTATGACAAATGACTCATACATACATCAATCACCCAACTAAGTGGGGATACACCGATTGTTTATATAGAAATATAGAAATTATTACATCATCCATCCCATGCAAAGTGGGGATGCAAATTACATCATATGTCCAATAGGACTCATTGAAATATAGACCATGACAAAAGAATTCATATCACACCCTAAATCTTTACATGACTTATGCAACAAATGATATAAGTATCTGAAGCCATAGCTGAACTCAATAACCATGATGCCAACAATGTTGAATGTGAGTGAAGGCTAATGCTCCCCCTAAACCTGTGCTACTTGTGCATTTTCAACAAGTCATTCATCAAGGCATCTTTGTCAGTCAGATAAAAATCAATGAACAAAGCATATCGTCAAACAGTGAACATCAATATTAGATAGAGCACCCATATCAAAGTCTGACCCACTGTTTTTCTGTCAGAAAAACATATATGCTCATTTAGCCACAGAAACTCGTGTGTATACATGACTATACTTCATGAAACCTACATATAATAACCTTCCTCTAAAAATTGGATTTCAACAACAGGATGATGCAACAACTACTCCCAGCTTTTGTCTGAGATATTGAAATGTTTCTCTAGGAAGCGGTTTAGTGAATATATTAGCAACTTGTTCTTTGGAGGAAACATACTCCAATTTAACCTTTTGTTCAAGAACTTCTTCTCGTAGAAAATGGTACTTAATGGTATGTGCTTGGTCTTGACAGGATTTTTCGAAATACTAATGGCACTTGTATTATCACATAGAATGGATATGGGTGTAGTACATGTGATTTGAATGTCTTGCAATGTTTGCATCATCCAAAGTAGTTGTGTGTAGCAAGATGCAACAACCACATATTCTACTTCAGGTGTAGATAAGGCAATCAAACTTTGTTTCTTGTTGAACCATGACACTAACTCAAAACCCATATAGAATGATCCTCTATTAGTGCTCTTCCAATCATCAACATTTCCTGCCCAATATGCATCTGTATATGCATGAAGAGTAAGGTTTGTATCTTTAGGATACCACAGTCCAAAGTCCTGAGTTCCTTGAAGATATTTGAAAATTATTTTGACTTCTTGAAGATGTGATTCCTTTGGATTTTCTTGGAACATTCCAACAATTCCTATTGCATGCATGATATTAGGTTTGGTACCTGTTAGATACAGCAAACTTCCAATCATAGATTTGTAAGTTGGTTGGTTTACTATTGATGATTCATCGTTAGGACTGAGACTGCATCCTGTTACCATTGGAGTACATACTGGTTTAGAATATTCCATTCCACACTTCTTCAAGATTTGTTTGAGATATTTGGTTTGTGAAAGAAAGATACCATCTTTTGTTTGTAGTACTTGTAGACCAAGAAAATAATTAAGTTCACCAAGTAACGACATTTCAAATTCTTGTTGCATTACTAAAGAAAAATTATGACTCATGGATTCTTCATTACTACCAAAGATGATATCATCAACATAAACAACAATAATTAGGAGTTTATAATTTTCAACCTTTGTGTATAAATTTCTATTTGCAAAACCTTTTGTGAAACCTTGTTTTCATAGATATTTGTCAAGGCAGTAATACCAAGCCCTAGGAGCCTGTTTCAGACCATAGAGAGCCTTTTTAAGCTTGCATACAAGTTTTGCGTCATTTCCAAGAATGAATCCTTCTGGTTGTCCAATATAAACTTCTTCTTCTAAATCTCCATTAAGGAAGGTTGATTTTACATCCATTTGATATACTTTGAATTTTTGAAAATTAGAAAGAGAAATAAAAATCCTTATGGCTTCAAGTCTGGCAACAGGTGCAAAATTTTCTTCAAAATTTATACCTTCTTGTTGAGCATACCCTTTACAAACAAGTCTGGCCTTATTTCTAATAACTTCTCCATTTTCATTTAGCTTGTTCTTAAATATCCATTTTGTTCCTATAACATTTTATCATGAGGTCTTGGAACTAATTCCCAAGTATCATTCTTTTCAATTTGGTCAAGTTCTTCATCCTTGACCTTGAACCAACATTCATCTTTGTAGGCTTCATTTACATTCTAAGGTTCGGTGGAGGATACTAATGCTAGATAGCTTGAGGTCCCTGTAAGAGTTCTTCTTGTCTGTACACCAGCCCCCTTTCTCCTAGAATTTGGGATTTTGGATGATTCTTCTGAACATACCTCGATGGAGTCTTTTCCCTATCTGTTGTATCTTCCTCTGGTGCTTCATTGGTTTCCTCTTCTATATCATTTTGATTTGATGCAGGAAAGCATTCCCCGACTTCCTCTCTGTCATATTCCTCTGTTTATTTCATTTGTTCTAAATTTTTGCATGCTTCATCAATACAACATCAATGCTTTCAACAATTTTCTAAAGTCTTTTATTATAACATTTGTATCCTTTACTTCTGGATGAATAACCAAGAATAATTTATTCATCTGCTCTGGGTTCAAACTTACCAAGTTTTTCATTAGTGCTTTTGATGAAACATTTGCTTCCAAACACTCTAAAGTGTTTTACAGTAGGAGGCTTACCATACCAATGTTAATATGGAGTTTGATTGCTATCTATCTGAACATTTTCTTTGTTGAGAATAGTCACAGTGGAAAATGCAGCTTCACCCCAAAAGGTTGTAGGAGTTCCAGATTCATCAAGTATTGCTTGAGTGATTTGTTGAACTGTTTTGTACATTATTTCCACCATGCCATTTTGCTAAGGAGTTATTGTGATGGAGAATTGCCTCTTTATTCCATGTTGTTCACAAAAGTCAAAGAATTTATCTTATATGAATTCTCCCCCTCGATCAGATCTGAAACATTTTATTTTTTGATCTGATTCATTTTCAACTAAAGCTTTAAAGGCTTAAAAAATTTCTAATCCTTCATCTTTATGCTTTAGTAGACCTATCCAACACATCCTGGAAAAATCATCAATAAATAAAATAAAGTTTTCTTCTCCACGAGGTGACTTTTTCCTTGTTGGTCCACATAAATCAGTATGGATGAGTTTAAGAGGCTTACTTGTTGATCCTTCTTTTTCATTGAAGTGAACTCTAGCTTTCTTAGCAACTTGACATGGTTTGCATATGGTATTTTTTGGGATGCTGATATCTGGAAGATCACGAACTTCCATGAGCCTGCATGATTTTCTTATTTGAGAAAATCTTAGATGTCCCAGTCTTCTATGCCATAGCCAGTTTTCATCGGTTTTTCTTAGATAGCATTGTTATTGTCCTCCTTTGAGTATGTATGAGTTGTTTTGAGTTCTTGTTCCTTTGATCACGGTCTTTCCTGTATCAAGATCATCAACCATACATCCATTTGATCAAAACACAACTTCATTTCCTTGATCACACATTTAACTGACACTCAACAGGTTATTCTTTAAACCATCTACATACATGACATTTCCAGTTTTAACCTTTTCTTTCAAGAAGAAAGAACTTTTACCTTTAATGACAATTGGAGTGTCATTTCCAAATGAGACATTATTTTATTTTTCTAAAGCATTATATGAATGAACTTTCCCTTTATGACCTGTCATGTGTTTGGAGCATCCGTTGTCAATGTACCACTGATTTTCTTGTCCTTCTACATATACAGATATGACATCTTTTTTATTGAGATTCCTTATTTCTCCATATCTTGGGATTTAATGATGTTTGATCCTTTTGAAGTGATGGCCGAAATATGCTCCTGCATTCAGATTCTTCATGACCAAAGTTTTTACAAATCAAACATTCTACTTCATTTTCAAGAGGAGAAAAGTTATTATATGAACTTTTCTTGATTCCTGTTACACCTTTTTGATTTTTTGCTTCTCTAGTCCTGATGGTTTTGTAAGCAACACATTGAGAAGCTTTATGCCCAAAGCTATGAGATGAAAAACATTTCCCATTAAAGAATTTTATGCGATCATAGAATCTTTTGGAATTGTTTACCTGTTGGTTGAAGCTTCTATTGATATTCATCCTTGGAGTAAATTGGTTATGACTTACCTTATGAGTAATTTTAGGCCTTTGCTGACGATTTACATATTTTTTACTATTCTTTGCTGCATCAAGATAACTTCTGGTGGAGGCTGATGACTTCTATGGTTGAGATGATTCTTCAATACACCCAAGACCTGTCTTGATCAGAGGAGAACGTTGAACTTTGATGATTTCATTTAAAGTTTTAGATCCTTTAGCAAATCTAAGATTATGAGATTTTGTCTTCTCAAGTTATTTCTTAGACCCACAATTTCACATTCTAGAATTTCATTGTGTTTTTCTCTTTCAGTGAGTTGGTGAGTCAAGGCATCGATGATCATATTCCTTTCTTCTAAACAGATTTTGAGTTTAGTAATTTCTTCAAGAAAGTCTTCCTCTTCTAAGGCATCCAAGAAATCATCATTGTCATAAGCCACGAGTAGTCTATAATCTTGGTCAATTTCATCTTCATCACTATTGGATAAGCCATCACTATCTTCATGTGTATAGTAACTCCTTTTGTTCACAACCTGTTTTCTATTTCCTTTTGCATATTCCTTTCATTTTTCATATTTATCTTTATGAGGACATTTGGCAGCATAATGATCGACTCTACCACAAGCAAATCATTTGAAAGGTAGCTTACCTCTGAATCTTACGGAAACCTGTTGAAGCTTCTTAACAAAATTTGCCTCTTCTTCTTCTTAAATGTGTTCTAATTCGTTGTGCTCTTCCTTTTATTTTCCCTTTGCTGACGCTTTAAAATTAGCTTCTCTCATATCTGATGGACCTCCTTTTCTCATTTCAAATGCAATTAGGATTCCATGGAGTTGAGTCACAGTAATAGTTTGAAGATCCCGTTTTTCTTCTATGGCAAACAATTTTGACTCAAATTTAGAAGACAAAGATCTCAAAATTTTCTTAACTAAAGTACCTTCCTTTATCTCTTCACCCAGATTCTTCATATAATTAACAATCTCAGTTATACATAAAAAGTAACTAGAAACACTCTCATCACTATGCATCTTAAGAGTTTCATACTGAATTCTGAGAGTTTGAAGCTTAGCATGTTTTACCTAAGAGTCTCCTTCGTAGCTCTGAATGATTTTGTCACATATTTCTTTGGTTGTCTTGAGCTGCATGACTTTGACAAATTATGATTTTGACATACTTGCCAATAACGTATTGACATCTTTGGCATTCGTTTCATATAACTTCTTATCGATGGAGTCTGTAGGAATTGCTGCTAGAAATTGATATCCTCCTTCCACAATTTCCCAAACATCGGCTCCAAGTGATTGTAGATAGGCTCTAGTTCTTCGTCATTCTTCCATTCCTACCTTGCTTGGTTTATCCAATCTGGTTGGATAATAGAAATGGCGCACAACAATGCTTCCACATCCTCATCCTTTCTTGAGAGTGCATCTGCCACCACATTTTTCTACCCTTTTTTGTAGATGATTTTAAAGTCATAACCCAACATCTTTGTGACCCACTTTTATTGCTCTTCAAAGGATAATCTTTGTTCTAAAAAGTATTTAAGGCTATCATGATCCATTTTTGCCTTGAAGTGTCTTCCCATTAGGTAGGGTCGCCATTTCTTAAGTGCATGGAGTATTGCCAACATTTCCTTCTCATAAATAGCTTTGTATAAAAACTTTCCCTTGATTGGACGACTTTCAAAAGAAATGGGTCTTTCATC
>APFE030263666.1:0-27629 GCA_000404065.3 Pinus taeda
TGCCATCTGCAGCATGCTTTACCTTGTAAAGCCATCTGGAAGTAACCACGGACTTGCCCTCAGGCCTCGACACCACCTCCCAAACATAATTCTTCATGATAGAAGGATACTCCTCCTGCATGGCCTCTCTCCAGACTTGCTGGCTAGCTGCCTTCTCATAGCTAGAAGGCTCAGAGTCAAGGATGCTGGTAACCATCGCCATATAGCTACAAAATCTCTCAGGTGGTCTACTCTCTCTGACCGACCTCTTCGGCTCAACAATAGATGTGGCATCTCTCAAGGTGTCCTGAAGCCACTTGGGCTTCCTCTTCCCTGAGCATGCTTCTCCCATGGGAGAATGAAACTCCTCCTCCTCATCACCATTAGTAGCCTGAACTCCTGACTGCCTATTTGCTGTCCTCCTGCCTGCACCTGAATCTGTAGAAGCTGAGGTACCGTGTGAACTGTCCATCAGTGGACTCCCTAGTGAACTGCTCTATGAACTTCTCGGAGCACCACCCCTCTGGCTCGGCGAGCCACTGCTCACTGACGGACCTAACATCCTCATAGATGTACCTCTTGATCCTCCTGATCCCTGCCCAGTGGATCCCTGCGACTGACTCAACTGCTGCTAAGGGTCTGGCTGATCCAGATACTCTCTCCCGTGACCTCCTAAAGGCCCTGTCCTCCTCGAGCTTCACATCCCGCCTAACAACAACTCTCCTCTATGCAGGAATGTAAATCCTTTGAGGTCTCAATGTAGCCCAAAAAGATACCCTTCTTTGCGGTGGGCTCTAGTTTGGTCGTCTTCTCCTTGGGTATGTAAGAGTATGTAATGCATCCAAAGATACAAAGATGACCAATATTAGGCTTCTTCCCAGAGAAAGCCTCCTATGGAGTCATGTGCCCCAAGGCACGATGCGGACTCCTGTTCTGCAAGTAAACAACTGTGTTGTAGGCCTCTGCCCACAAGAACAATGGCAACCCTTGATCATGTAACATGGCTTTGGCAGCCCCTATGATGGATATGTTCTTCCTCTCTGCAACCCCGTTCTGTTGGGGGTTGTAAGGAACAGTGAACTCCCTCCTAATGCCTACCTCTGCACAATAGTCAACAAACTCTCCAAAGGTGTACTCTCCTCCATTGTCCAACCTTAGGGACTTGATCTTCCGACCTGTTTGTGTCTCCACAAGAGCTCTGAACTCCTGAAACCGCTTGAAGACCTCACTCTTGGTCTTCAAGAAATAAATCCAGGTCCTCCTGGAGTGATCATCAATGAATAAACATAATACTCATATCCACTCAAGGAAACATGAGACATCCGACCACTCACATCAGAATGAATCAAATCAAGTATCCCAGTCGCTCTACTGTCACTGCTGGGAAAAGGGGATTTGGCAAACTTGCCCATAGCACATCCTCTACAAGTATCAAAATGATCAATACTGAAATCTAGCACACCTGTAGTGATCTCCCGCAAGGTCCTCAAGGCTCCATGATACATATGTCCCATCCTGCGGTGCCAAATCTCACACAGCTCAGAACTACTAGCTCTGCTGTCGGTACTACTACTCAATGCCAAAAGGGCTGAAATGAAAACCTGTACACCTTTGCATGGAGTACCCTATCACTCTAGCTGAATCAGCTGGAGCACCCCTGGGATACATCAACACCTGTCCTCCCCTAAACAATACCTCATATCCTCTGTCCTCCAAAGCTGAGATAGATATGAGGTTCTTCCTCATCCCTGGCACATAAAGAACCTCTGTCACTTTCAAGGGAGGTTTGGATTCCCTCTGAAATGTTAGTGTCCTCACCCTGACTGCTTTAAAAACTCTGTCATCACCGAGTGCTACCTCTACATCAGTGTCACTCTCTGAAAGCTCTGAGAAGTACTCACGGACTCTTGTCATATGACGTGAAGCCCCACTGTCTACATACCAGATACCTTTAGATGCTCCGCTAATCGAGGGAAAAGCCTGCTCCCTCTGAACCTGTATGGGAGGTGATCCTGCACTAGAGGACTCACACATAATGAACGCAAACTCCCAGTCAAAACAACCTGCAAAGTCCTCAATCTCTGCTAAAGCTGCCAAACTCTGGTCCTTCCCCTTCTTCTTCTTCTTCTCCGAACACACAACTGCATAGTGTCCCATCTTTTGACAATTCCAACATTTCACCTTGGAATAGTCCTTCTGTGTGTTTACCTTACCTTTACCTTTGCCTTTGCCCCCACCACTGCTTGTGGAAGCCTGCTTCTTCCCTTTGCCTTTCTTTCCTCCTGCCACCAGTGCTACATCCTCATCCTGCTCAACTGGCTTGGCTGCCCCAAGCTGACCTTTCCTGATCTCTGTCTGAATGCAATCATCCCAAAACCTCTCCCATGTGGGAAGGGTCTCACGTGCACAAACCCCATCAGCAAAGTTCATCCATGAACGGGGGAGGCCATTTACCGCAATCCGCACCAACTCAGTGGGTGGAATGGCCTCTCCAATCGCTGCCAACTCATCTCTCACATTAGTAATCTTAGTGAGATATCCAGCTGCACTATCATTGCCCATCTTAATGTTTTTCAATTTCTCCTTCAGAACCATTTTCCGGTTCTCATTGGTACTCTGGTAGAGATTGGACAATGTTGTCCACATCTCATGGGCATTGCTCTTTCCTCTCACGTGAGGAATGAAATGGTCTTTGATTCCGTCTAGAATCAGCCTCTTCCCCTTGTTGTTCTTTTTATCATAAGCAGCCAACTGAGTAGCATTAGTAAGCACAACAACAGGGGTCTGTGTGGTATGCACCATGATATCCCAGACTTCTGCCTCCTCAAAGATACTCTGCATTCTCTCCTTCCAAACGCTGTAATTTGTATGCCCATCCAACCTATCCTCCACCCTCAATCCCAATGACATCCTGCTGTCCTAAAACTGAAAAATAGCACTGTTGTAGTAAAAATAAAACTTGTTGTTTATGAAAAATCAGCTTGCTGGAATTTTTTGAGTGAAAAATCAGCAGCTGTAATTTTTCTCTTTTGCTGTCCCAAACTGCCCTTCAGCACTCAAGCTCTGATACCATGAAAAAGTTTCTGTTTTCCCACACCGGTTTTCAGTTTCTCCTTATTTCTCCCATGTAGTTAAATGCCCTTTCCCATAACCATACATTCAACAATGCTAAAAAAAATAAATTTGCTGAAAACACAAATTCTGGAAAATTTACAGAACGCTGGAAATTGCAGAAATAAAAATCAGCAATAATAAACAGCCATTAAAACACATTAAAACACTGATATTTTTGGTCAACGTGACCCTGGAAAACCCCCTACAACTCTTGGGGAAAACCAGTTTGAGAGCTCTTCTTTATTTCTGAAAAATGTCTTTTTACAGTAAGAGAAATATTCAGCAAAAATCAGCAAGCAAACTTTTACAACTTATCTCAGTCTTGCTGAAACTCAGCCTTGCTGAAAAACTGCCCTGTTGAAACTTCGTTGTTGTTACTCCGCTGCTGATACTCCACAGCTCACTGTCCAGAAATCTCCCTTGCTCTCTTGCTCTCCTTCTCTCAATCTGCTCATGAAAGAATTGAATCGAATGTGATTTTTTCCTTCTTTTCCTCCCTTAATATAACTCCAAATGACTTTTGGGTGATCCAAGTGACTTTTGGGTGATCCCTAAATCCAATGGCTGAAATAGATTTAGATCAATGACTGAGATTAAATGCACATTTAAATCTCACTTTCTATTTTTTAATTCACCCCACTTTAATAAAGACCCACTTAGTCATTTATTTCCAAAGTCACTTTTCCTTTCTAATTTTTCATTGACTTTATAAAAGTCACTTTAAAATTAGACTTAGTAACTTTATCACTTAAAGTCACTTTTAAATTAGATTTTAACTTTATAAAAAATATAAAGTCACTTTAGGAGAAAAATTAAAATCTTTTGGACACTTTTCCCTAGGCCAAAGATCAAAGCCTAAGGGAACCACCTGTCCTCCTGTACCAAATTTCGACATTTGCCAAGAAGGTGAATGGAGAAGTTGAGTAGGAGACTCACTTTGTTGCTGCAACATTATATTTCATTTCAGCTTCGAAAGTACAGTGTGCTTAAGCGAAAGTTGAAGGTTGAAATGCATGCATAAGCATGACATGCATGAACACAAGGATGTTGATGTTCTCCTTCTATTTGAACATGTATGTGTAATTAACTTGAAAGGTTGATTGCTTTCGCATGCATGTAATGCAATATTGACTTGGGAAAAGTTAAATTGGTCTCCAAGATGGAGATAATGATGAAGTGTTTTCATCTGTTGAAAACGAGTCCTAAGGTCTTTTTCAACATGCTTGACTTGAAGGGTCATTTGTTTTAAAGTCATGTTTTGTGGGCTTGTTATCTAGTCCATCATTTGTATGAAGATGTAAGACATGGAGGTGTTCACAAAATGTGAAGTCTGTTTCTTTTGTTGAAGCAGGAGGTTTAGGCCATCCAGTTGTTGTTTGTATTTCTGTTGTTGTTAACAGTGGTTGTTGACAGCTTTTCAAACAGGTACAAATGAAAGTTTTGTGAAGTAGATATCACTTCACATTGGTTTGAGCCACCTTGGATCAATGATCAAGGCAGAGAAGTTCAAACTACCTTCTGTGACCATTTTAGCAGGAGTTCTGCATGAAGTCAAGGAGGAAAACAGTTCTTCCCAAGAGGACTAGCACATCTAGGAAGGAGTGGTCAAAGGCTTTGGTTCAAAAGCACTAACCATGCAGGCAAGCGTATGAAGGTTGAAAGAAGAGGGTGAGGTACTCTCTTTTACTGTTCAGATCAGTATATCAGACTTTCGGGGACCAAAAGTTCTTTTAGTGGGAAGGTGTGATCCAAAATGGATCTAGAATAGACTTCTAAGTCTAAAGTGTTCTTCACAGAGGAAAATGAAAGTCCAAGGATGCTGTTGGAAATAGTCTCATTGCGTAGATCATTTCAATCTGAATCTATTGCAATTTGAATGGGAAAGAATAGACTTCGGATGATGAAGTTATCGCAAAAAGAAGTTTGCCTTGTTCCTTTGAAAAGAAGGCAAATTCTTCCAAAAATGGGCTAAAGGCCTTATAAAGGAAATCGCATCGCAGAAAGCCAAAGGGAAGGACTTAACGCAAGGGCGAAAGGATCCCTGATTAGCGATCTCCGATCATATCGCAATCGGAGGAAGGCTACATGTGATATCAAGACCCCAATGCCGATTGCGATCGGCCGATCGGCGATCGACAAACCCAAAGGGGAAGGACCCGTAGCACTGCCAATATGCGATATGCGATAAAGCAATCAGGGCGATGTGTGATCACACGACAGCCATCGGATCGGGAAAAGATATCAACGATCCAGATTCAATCGGCGGTCGGGAGATCAATGATCCCCGATACAAAGGGCCAATGCGATAGCGACATGCGATGCGATATTGACCGTCCGATCAAAGAGCAGATCAACGGTCAAGATTTGATCAACGATCGGTGATCGTCGATTCCTGATGCCAGGGCCAATGCGCATTGCGATTGTGATAAGTGATAAAGTGTGGAGCCGATGGGAAATATAAACCCAATTGCATAAAATTTGAAATCCGAGATTTTCGGATTTTCTGTGTATTATCCGTTTATTGGGTTTTTAAGCCCTAAGCCATGCCATAGTGATTTGCGATAGAATGGCGGACCTGATGGGTTTATAGGGGCGATTTCATGGAATTTGAAGTTTGAATTTCGCGCCCGATAGTGATTTTCTTGTGTATTCCGCTATGCTGCCATTTTCGGGTTTTCGCCTGAAGGAAGGCCCTGATTCCTTTGTAACAGCTCCTGATCATTGTGCCACGCTGCAAGCGGGCGTTTTGTGAACAATGATGCGTTTGTAACGCGCAGAGCCACAGAGCCAGAAGCCAGAGGACTAGCTAAAGGGACAAAGGAATGATTATACGCAAAGAAACGGACAGGAAGCCGCAGAGCTGGAAGAATGCCTCAAAGAAGTCAAAGAGCACGAGTGAGGCATAAGTGCAGGCAGCTGAAGGAGTTTTTGGAGTCGCTTGGAGGTCGGGCAAAAAACCAAAGAGTTGAAGGTTGTAGAGGGAGCTGGAGGACTGAAAGAGGTCACTAGAAGGTTGTTGAAGAATCGCTTGGAGGTCAAGTGAATTACAGAGGTACGCAAAGGCCGAGAGAGAGCTCAGAGAAGCCAGAGCTGAGAGCCAAGAGCTAAAGCCAAAGCCAAAGCCAAACCCACAAGACAGAGCCAAGAGCCAGAGCCAGAGCAAGAGCCAGAGTCAAAGCTGAGAGCCAAAGCCAGAAAGCCTGAGAGCTTCAGAGCCAGGGATAAGATGGTGTTCTAAGCCCATTGTGTTCAGTGTAAACCAGTGGAGTTGAACGTGTAGCTTGTAAAAGGACTTTGCCATAATACCAAAGAGCCTAGTCGAGTTGACTAAAGCTCAAGGAGATGTAGCCCAAGAGTTTTGGGTGAACTCCATATTATCTTGTTGTTATGTGTGTTTGCTTCTTGTTGCATTGTATTTGTTGTTATATGTTTCATATCAGTGTAAGCAATTAAACTTAAAACACATAAATAGTTTAAAACCCAAACACAAGCATACACCTAATTCAAGCACTTTTAATTCCGCAATTGGTTAATCACTAGATCTTGGGAATATATAAGCTCTAAAGTGGGAGAGGTTCTTGTAAGCTTGACAAGAAGCCTTTAGTGCCCCATTTTTAGATCAAGAAGAATTGCAAGTTAAAAAATAAAAATAAAATTTACATACAACACATTGAATTTTTGACCAAAAAAAAAAAAAAAAACCTCAACTCAATGCAACAATAATGGAAAAAATGCACATTCAAACCCAAACAAAAATGATGCAAAAAAATAGAGCACAAGAAGAAATTAAACTTATAAATCTAACACTCAAATTTTTGCATTTTTGACCAAAACGAACCTTCTCCACTCTATCAAACAAAAACGAAAAAAGAACACAATCAAATCCACTCAAGAATCATTGATAATCAATGGGTTATAGAAACCCAAGCAAAAGCAAGAAAAAAACCAAAAAAAAGGGCCAAATTTGGTACCCATCCCGAGAAACCAAGTTTCGCTGAAGAAATTTGGTCCAAACTTGAATTTTTCTTGCTTGGGATGCTAAAATCTTTCACTTTTCTCCTCCTCTGCCCTTGTAGATGACTTCCTCTCCTCCTTAGCTCTCAAACTTGCCCACTGTCTGATAAAAATGACAAACAAAAACCAAAAATCAGCTTTAAAACCCGTTGTTTTCTACCACTCACACTTTTTACTCATCAGATCGCAATTTTTTTGAAAAAATCACAGTTTTTTGGCGACTTTTTGAAAATAAAAAAATCAATAATTAAATTGGCGGAGCAAAAAAATCGCGATGTTCACAACACTGGTTTGGGCAAATTTATATCCCCACAACACCCTTTTTATCATCATTCTCCATCACCCCACAAAGCTGCCTCCTCACACGAGTATATGAACCACTAAATGGTTTTGCTCCATGACAACCATGAGGGCACAAAAAATAGTAGCTTCCACCACCTTTTCCCCCTTCAATTTTGGTCACATAGTTTCACAAGCGTGTCAATGCAGCTTTCCCCTCTAGTGTTTTAGTGTTCCCTTCAAGTTCATCCCCTTCCTCCTCATCATACATTGGGTCACTCATATGGGGACCACTATCCTCTTCTTCTTCTTCCTTTCTATTCCTACCCCCCTTTATCATCATTAAAACCAAAAGTGGAATGAGGCCAAAAGAACACCATCTTGGAATATGAATATAGGTGGTACACAACCTGCAATTAAATGACAAAAAGAAAAGAATGGAAAAAAGTAGGAGAGGGAGGAGAAAAATGCAGAAAACAATGACAAAAAAATGAGGGAGTTTGGGGTTTGCACTTACCTCTTTAGCTCTAATAGATGGAAGCCCCTCTTTCCTCCTCCAACCTCCTCCTCCTTTTCCTAGCTCCTCCTTCTTCACTCCTCCAAGCTCTTCTCAAGTCTCTCCTCTCTTTCTCCTCTCTTCTCCAAGCTCTCAAAAATACAAATGAGAAAATGAGAGGTAAAGGTCCTTTTAATCCCTTCATTCCTCACCCTAACCCATCTTGGACCCACCCCCAAGCAATAGAACCAAAAAAAAAAAATCGCATTTGTGGGCCTGCATGGCAGAACTGGTTGCCTACCCACAGAAACAATCACGATCCATACAGATCTGGCCCCGAAACGCATTTCGGAAATTCCGAAACGAAAATCTGGCCGAGTGGTTCCGACAGGGCAGAAACCGTCATTTCTGGCTTGATCCATGTTTTGGAATTTCCAAAACGCATTTGGACCAGCAGATCACCCACAGATTTGTACAGATTGCATTTTGGGGCTTTAATCCAGGGGGGAAGGGGGCTTTCGTGCAACACTGGTTGGGCCTAAACAACACATGCAAACTTGTAAACTGGGTTAAGGGTGCAGATCATAATTCTTCTACATGGTATTAGAACTAATTAAGCCAAGTTGAAGCTTAAATCTTCATTTTTCAGTCAGCTAATAAAGAGGCCAGCAAGCTATTAAAGTCTTCAAACAGTGAACCATACCTTTGAAACTTGTCAAAAACCCAAAGACGTCAGCAATTTAGAGGGAGGTTGGTTCTAGCTTCCAAATTTGCTTCATTTTGTTGGTTGTGGGGTCATGGCTACTAGGTTGAAAGTAAAGGACAGATTAATGGGACCTGAAAACTTTGGCCCATGTAAGGAGAGAATCATGCTTTTACTAGAGGAGGTGGAAGTGTGGGATGTTTTTGAAGCAGTTGTGCCAACACCCACTGATCCAGCTCAGTTGGTAGAGTTTAACAAAAAGAATGTGAAGGCAAAGAGGATCATTCTAGATGCCCTCAAGGACCATTTATTCCCTCATGTTTCAGGGATGACATATGCATATCAAATCTGGGAGTCCTTAGTCTCTTTGCACTAGAGTTCTAATGAGAACAGGAAGATGGTGTTGAGACAAAAACTACGGAACACCAAGATGACCAAGACCGACAGTGTGACATATTTCCTCACCAGAGTCTCACAAGTGAAGGATGAGTTATTTGTCGTTGGAGAGGTTGTTCCAAGGGAGCAGTTGGTTCAGATTGCTTTAGACGGGTTCACTAAGAAGTGGGATGGTTTTATCCACAGCTTGGTGGCCAGAGAGCACTTTCCTGGTTGGAGGAGGATGTGGGACGACTTCTTCCAAAAGGAGATCAAGGGTATGAAAGGTGGCAGCAAAAGTGGTGGGGGAGGTGAAGAGGAAAATGTTACTCTTACAGCAAAGGACGAGAAGGGAAAGAAGATCAAGAAGGGGTCTTCTAGTGGAGCAAAGAAGGATAAGGGGAAGCAGAAGGCTAAGGAGAAGGACATGAGCAAAGTGAAATGTTTTTTTGTGGGAAGATGGGTCACTATGATGTTCAGTGTCCCAACAAGAAAGGTAAGAAAAAACAAGGAGTTGCAGCTTCAGCAGATGTGGATGATTTTGCGGCTATGTTTGATTCAGAGTGTGCTTTGGTGGTGAGTTTAGCCACTCATGTCACATCTTCCCATGCATGGTTCATAGGCAGTGATGCATCCTGCCATATGACCAGAGTTAGAGAGTACTTCACGAGCCTTTTGGAGGATGACATTGACTTGGAGGTTATGTTGGCGACAACTCCAAATTCAAGGCAACAGGTATGGGGACAGTTTCTTTTCAAAGGAAGTCATCACCTCCTCTGAAGGTGACAGATGTTCTTTATGTTCCAAGGTTGAAGAAGAGTTTGATATCAGTGTCTAGCTTAGAGGACAAGGGGTATGAGGTACTGTTCTAGAAGGGACAACTATTGATATATCCAAGGGGATCTAGTATCGAGTCTGCTCGTGTGATTGGAGCTCACAGTGGGAGACTATACAAACTCATGTTTTAGCCTCTTTGAGCTATGGTAGCACAAACACGTAGTAGTGATTTATGTGAGTTGCAGCACAGGAGGATGGCCCACTTGCACCATGGAGCTTTTAGGATGTTGAGGGAGATGGTTACTAGGTTGCCATATTTCAACACCGAGCATCATTATGTGTGTAGGGGATGTGCTTTGGGAAAGCACACCAAGTTACCTTTCTAGAGCAGTGACAACAAAGCTATAGGCATCCTTGACTTGATTCATTCTAATGTATGTGGTCCTATGTCCCATGTCTCATTGAGTGGATATGAGTACTATGTGACATTCATTGATGACCACTCTAGTAGGACATGGATTATGGTCCATGGATTTAATTCTTGAAGACCAAGGATGAGGTCTTCCGGTGATTCCAAGAATTTAAGGCTCTTGTGGAGAACCAGACAACAAGGTAGATCAAGGTGTTGAGATCAGACAACGGGGGTGAGTACACTTCAACGAATATGAGAGATTTTTTGGGGAGTGTTGGCATTAAGAGGGAGCTAATTGTGCCTTACAACCCTCAACAAAATGGGGCGACAGAGAGGAAGAACATGACCATTGTGGGTGCAGCTAGAGTGATGTTGCATGATCAAAGTTTACCTTTCTTCTCGTGGATTGAGGCATGTAACACTGTTGTTTATTTGTAGAACAAGAGCCCACATAGAGTTTTGGGGAGCAACACTCCTGAGGAGGTATATACTGGCACGAAGTCGGAAGTTGGGCACATCAGGATACTTGGGTGCCTTACATATTCACATGTCCCTTAGAAGAAGAGGACAAAGCTAGAACACATAGCAAATAGGGGTATCCAAATGGGTTATAGTGAGACCAGCAAAGCCTACCACGTATATCTCCTGCACGAAGGAAGATAGTCCTAAGGAGGGATGTGACATTTGAGGAGGAGACGACTTTGCGGAGGTCTCAAGAGGTTGATCAGGTAGAGCAGCAGGCTCCTCAACAGGGGACCACAGCACAGGTTTCAGGAGCATAAGGTGGTACATTAGGATTAGGAGATTTACCTTCTTCAAGGGTCACAAGTTCATGGGTACAGTTTCACTTGGTATAGGCTCACCTGGTGCCAATTCATCAGGCATAGTATCTCAGAGTTCAGGATCTCCTTTGATTATGTCAGAGCCTTCCTCGCCAAGAGGAGAGGCACCAGTTGAGAATTTTCCAATACCACCACAAGCAACTACTCTAGGGAAGAGGAAGCCAAGATGGCTTCAGGAGACCCCAAAGGAGGCTCAGGAGGCAGTGGGGAGACCGAAGTGGTCAGTGAGGGAAAGCAGACTGCCAGAGAGGTTGGGTGGCTTTGTGGCAAATGTTGTAAAGACAGAACCAACTAGTTTTGAGGACGCCGCTAGACAACAAATCTGAAGGGATGCCATGGTGGAGGAGCATGCCTCTATCATGAAGAATGATGTCTGGGAGCTAGTGCCACGTCCGAATGGGAAGTTACTTGTGACTTCCAGGTGGCTCTAAAAGGTCAAACATGTTGTAGATGGCAGTGTTAAGAAGTTCAAAGCTCGGTTTGTGGTGCGGGGTTCTCACAGGTAGAGGGAGTTGACTATGAAAATACCTTTGTACAGGTCACTCGTTATACTTCCATTAGAGGAGTGATATCTATAACAACTGCGATGGGATGGAGGATTGACCAAATGGATGTGAAGACCGCCTTTCTCAATGGTGTTATACAGAACAAGGTCTACATTAAGCAACCTGAGGGCTTTGAGTTGCATGGGAGGGAGTCTCATGTTTATAGATTGAAGAAAGCCTTGTAGGGTTTGAAGCAAGCACCGAGGGCATGGTACGAGAGGATAGATGCCTACTTGAACCAGATGGGATTCCAGAAGAGTGATGCAGATCCGAACCTATACTTTATATTGCTAGGTGACAATCCACTCATTCTGGTACTGTATGTGAATGATTTGCTTATCACAGGGGAGGACAGTCTCATCCAACACTGCAAAAGAAATCTTGCTTCAGAGTTTGATATGACTGATATTGGTGTTGATTTGGGGTAGCATCGGATGTGCTCTAGCCACGAAAAGTGGTGGAAAGGCTAAAGCACATGAGATCTCCAAGACCCAAAAATGGTTTAGGCAAAATCTAACCGGTTTGGGAGATATTAAAATAATTAATATTTTTAATGGAGTTCCTAAGTCTAAACTTAGGAAAAATAAAATATTAATGTGAATTGATATAAAACTGGGTTAGAAGGATCCAAAAGTCATGGATCAAGCCAAATCTAATCTTAGCCATTGATTAGAGATTTAATCTCAACCGTTGATGGACCAACGAGAAAAGTATAAGAAGAGGCTTGAGGGTCAGTTGGAGAACACACCAAGAGAGATCAAGAACTCGATTTTCTGAGGCAGGGTTTGCTGAGGAAATTGAGTGAACTGATCTGAGTTGCAGCTGAGGGGCAGTGAATACATAGTAGAGAGGCAGAGTTAGTACCGGGAGAATCAGCACAGAAACCGGGAGAGATTGACGCAAAGCGAGCTAGAGGCCACGCAGAGGCAGCTAGAGGCCATGCAGAGGCAGCTAGAGGCCACACAGAGACAGGCAAAAGCTGCGCAGAGCCAGAGAGGGCCAACGTGTGAGACACAGAGGTTCCAGAGGCTGACGCAAAGCCCCGAGAGGCTGGCGTTGGGCTAGATACGCTGACGCTAGGCTTACGCTGAGCTAGAGAGGCTGACGTAGGCTCTAGAGGCCAACGCTGGGAGATTTTCGTGGCACAGATTGGAGCTGAAGAGCTGGATAGGGTAACGCAGAGCAGCAGAAACTGCATTATTGTTGTGGGATCATTCATTTGGCGATTTAGCCGGAATATTTGTCTCCGAATGAGAGGTACTACTGTCGAGGGCATTCTCTGTTGGGTGAGCCATTTCTAGCACCCTGGTTGTATTCTGAACCTGCATAATAATAAAACCCTTTGAATAGCTGCACCAATTTTCCCGCATTGGGTTTTTCTAGGGACATTAGTCCAAAAACAACAGTGTCACTTGTGTGCTTGTTTCTTTCAGTTCATGATCTGTATGTGTTGATATTGTATTTGTATTTATTTTCAGTATTTACATGCTAAATAACTTATTAAGTAACTCAACAAGTAGGAAGAAATAAATCAGATAATGTAGGAAGAATTTCTAACAGTTACACTTAGAAATTCCAATATGTTATGAAAGCGTGGTTGCAGATCACAGGATAATTGAAGGCATCAACCGAGTAGAAGCAGCAACAACAGAAACAGTTGTCCCGAGTGATAGAAGTTGTTCCTAGTAGTAAACAGCAAGGAAGGGGTGACGCAAAAAGCCTACGTCGTCAATTCAAGCCAGGAGGAGGATCAACGCTGAGGCAGAGAGGAGCATAGTTGACCTACACAATGCTCGGTCATCTTTCTCAGTCATGAAAGATCGACATTGTGGCCAGGAGGTGAGAATTTTGTCGGTGCCAAGATTGCGCAGAGTCTAGAGGCTCTAACATTCAGATTCTTGGGGCATAGGAGGCTATGGGTAAGTTGCAGAGAGAAGCTGGTGGGGTACTGTGGTCAGAACAATACTTAACAGGACAAGACTGTTGATTTGGGGTAGCATCGGATGTGCTCTAGCCACAAAATTTGGTGGAGAGGTTGGGGCACATGAGATCTCCAATACCCAGAAAGGGTTTGGGCAGATTCTAAACAGATCAGGAGATATTAAAATAATTAATATTTTTAATAGAGTCCCTAAGCCTAAACTTAGGGAAAATAAAATATTAATGTGTATTAATATGAAGTTGTATTAGAATGGTCCAAAAGACATGGATCAAGCCAGATGTAATCTTATTTATTGATTAGGGACTTAATCTCGGCCGTTGATATGTCAATAGGAAAAGTATAAGAGGAGGCTTGAGGGTCACTTAGAGAACACACCAAAGTGATCAGTCATGCTATTCTCTAGAGTGGGGTTTGCTAAGAGAAATAGAATTAGTGATCGGGAGTTGCAGCTGAGGGGCATTGAGTACAGAGAGACAGAGAGGCAGAGATAGTGTCAGGAGAGCAGCGCAGTAGCCAAGGAGAGTGATGCAGAGCCAGCCAAGGCTCACACAGAGGCAACCAGGAGCTGTGCAGAGCCTCAAAGAGGCCAGAGTTGCTGACGCAGAGGGCCAAAGGGCTGATGCAGGGCCTCCTAAGGTTGACGCAGACCCATCCGGGGTGATGCAGGGCCAAGCGCTGGGCAGAGAGGGGCTGACGCTATCCAGAAAAGGCTAATGTTGGGGTTTCTAGGGCAGATTGGTGCGAGGAGCTGCCGGAAGGATTATCCAAGGTTTCAGCCAGGAGATTTGCCAGAAACTGAGAGGTATTACTGCCAAGGAAATTCTCTATTGGGTAGGCCAGTTTCAGCACCCAGATTGTACTCTGATATTGCTTAATAAGAAAACCCTCAGATAGTTGCACTGGTTTTCCCACATCGAGATGGGACAAAGTCCAAAAATAATGGTGTCATACGTCGTGTTTGTTTTTGTTTCTTTTACTTGTTGATCTGTAATATGTTGAGCATGTACTTGTGTTTATTTTCAATATTTCCATTGTAAATAACTTGTTAAGGAAAATAACAAGTAGGTAGGAATAAATCCGATGAAGTGCATGGAGGGTTTCTAACTAAGTAAAATTAGAAACTTCAACATGGTATCAGAGCGTGATTGCAGATCACAAGAGGACTAAAGGACATCAGCCGAGTGGAGCAATAGCAGCAGAAAACAGCTGTCCCGAGGTGACAAAAATTGTTTCTAGTAGAGCAACAACAAGGAAGGGTGATGCAGTGCCTGCATCATCAAGGGTGAGTCGGGAAGAGGCAGTGCAGAGGAGTCGAACAGAGAACTTCCAGGAGGGAAGTAGAGGAGCATCATGGCACTACATGGAGTAAGAGATCAGGATAGACTGGACGGAGCATCAAACTTCGCAGTCTGGAAGGCCAGAAACTTATCCGTACTTGACAGGAATCGCGTCAAGAACTTCGCCTTGAAGGTCATAGCTATCCCAGTTGACCCCAATGATAATGACAGTTACGAGGAGGCGATGGCGAGGGCCAAGAGCATTATCCTTGACGGGGTCAAGGATCATGTAGTACCACATATAGCCGAGAAGGAAACGGTATTTGAGATGTGGGAGGCTCTCAAGAAATTGTACCAACATACTTCTGTGCATAGAAGAATGTTGCTTGAGAATCAATTGAGGTCGTATCAAATGAAGAAGGGAGAACTGATTGACACCTTCCTCGGAGGACTGAATGAGATCCGAGATCAGTTGACTGTTATAGAGGTGACACCGGATCAGGAGCTATTGGTGAGGACAGCCCTGAACGCTGTCTCAGAAGACTGGGAAGTATTTGTCCGGAGTATACTGGGCAGAGGGACACTTCCACCTTGGGATGAGATGTGGGTAGCTCTTCGCCAAGAAGAGATCAGACGGCAATCAAAGACGGGTAACAACAACAAGGGGATCAAAGTCAAGCAGGAGGAGGAAGACGTGGCCCTAGCATCTGAGGGAAAGCAAGAGAAGCGGAAGAAGAAAGATCTCTCCAAGATCAAGTGCTTCCTGTGGGGAGCTGGGTCATTATGCGACCCAGTGTCCAAAGAAGAGGAGTAAGGGAGAGTCTTCCGAGACTAAGGCAATGCCAGCATGGGCAAAGAAGGAAGTTTTGACAGACGATCATTGTGCCATGAGTGCACACGCACCACTTGAGCGGAAGAGGGGAGACATCGAGCTGTAGTCAGGTGGACTACAGGCGATGAGAGGCAGGATCCTCGAGGTACCCAGCCTCTTGGATTAGACCTTGCTACAGGAGCCTCGACGAGGAGTAGCAGGACTGGCTGAGTGGGTAGAGTCGGATGTGGATGGAGCAGCAGAGAGAGCTACAGTGCAGGAGTCCCGAGACAACGCAAAGCTAGCAGGCTGCAGTAGTGCGAAAGGCACAAGAGTGTTGCACCAATGCAAGAAGGCACAGGGAGGTGTGCAACGGTGTGAGATGCAGGGAGTTGTTGCAGCAACGCAGAGGTCAGACAGGGAGCACTTGTCAACGGCAGAGGGAGCTTCAACATCAGAGGGCGTTTCTAGCCCAACAGGGAGGTCAGTTACTTACTTCTCAGTAACTGAGTTGCAGTGCAACAATGGGCAGCACGATGCAGCATGATGAGAGGAGGTGTAGTGCGGATGCAGTGCTAGGAGAAAGGACCAGCAGCAACACGGATGCAGAGAGAGTTGTCTACAGATGCAGCAGTGGCAGAACCATGGGCAGCAGTACAGGAGGCAGCATTGCAGAGGATGTTGGGTAGGAAGGCTTAGCATCAGCACAAGAACCGAAGCCAGATGATCAGAGTAATACTCAGTGAGGAGTATTGCTAGAGCACAATCCTCGCTAAGAGGGAGTGTTGATTTGGGGTAGCATTGGATGTGCTCTAACCACGAAATTTGGTGGAGAGGTTGGGGCACATGAGATCTCCAATACCCAGAAAGGGTTTGGGCAGATTCTAAACAGATCAAGAGATATTAAAATAATTAATATTTTTAATGGAGTCCCTAAGTCTAAACTTAGGGAAAATATAATATTAATGTGTATTAATATGAATCTGTGTTAGAATGGACCAAAAGACATTGATCAAGTCAGATCTAATCTTAGCCGTTGATTAGGGACTTAATCTCGGCCGTTGATATGTCAATAGGAAAAGTATAAGACGAGGCTTGATGGTCACTTGGAGAACACACCAAAGTGATTAGTCATTCTATTCTCTAGAGCGAGGTTTGCTAAGAGAGATAGAATTAGTGATCGGGAATTGCAGCTAAGAGGCATTGAGTACAGAGAGACAGATAGGCAGAGATAGTGTCGGGAGAGCAAAACAGTAGCCAGGGAGAGTGACGCAGAGCCAGCCAAGGCTCACGCAGGGCCACGCAGAGGCAGCGAAGAGTTGTGCAGAGCCTCAGAGAGGCCAGTTCTACGCAAAGGGCCAGAGGGTTGACACAGGGCCTCCTAAGGCTGACGCAGACCCATCCGGGGTGACGCAGGGCCACCGTTGGGCAAAGAGGGGCCGACGCAGTCCAGAAAAGGTTGATGTTGGGGTTCTGGGGCAAATTGGTGCTAAGGAGCTACCGGAATGATTATCCGAGGTTTCAACCAGGAGATTTGTTAGAAACTGAGAGGTATTACTGCCAAGGAAATTCTCTGTTGGGTAGGCCAGTTTCGTCACCCAGATTGTACTCTGATATTGCTTAATAAGAAAACCCTCAAATAGCTGCACCAGTTTTCCCACAATGGGTTTTTCCGGGGACATTAGTCCAAAAATAATGGTGTCATATGGCGTGTTTGTTTCTGTTTCTTTTAGTTCCTGATCTGTAACATGTTGAGCATGCACTAGTGTTTATTTTCAGTATTTACATTGTAAATAACTTGTTAAGGAAAATAAAAAGTAGGTAGGAATAAATCAGATAAAGTGCATGGAGGGTTTCTAACTAAGTGAAATTAGAAACTTCAAAAAAGACCAAGGAGGAGGGAGTTGCTGCCGAGGATTTCTAACCAAGAAATCTGGATCAGTGGTGTTGTCGCACAAACAATCGGAGCGGGGCATCTCGACAATGGCAGAGGGATTTCCAAAAGGGAAATCAAGGCTCAGAGGGAGTCTAACCGAGAACTTCCAGACAAGAAGTTGAGAGACTCAGTAGGAGTCGATCAGAGAACTTCCAGGAGGGAAGTAGAGAGACTCAAAAGAGGAGCAACAAAATGGCAATGAATGGGCTAAGAGATCAGGATAGACTGGACGGAGCTTCGAACTTCATAGTCTGGAAGGCCAGGATCTTGTCCATTCTAGACAGGTATCGCATCAAACACTTCGCCTTGAAAACGATAGCGATCCCAATTGACCTAGCCGAAAATGAGAAGTACGAGGAGGCAATGGCCAGGGCTAAGTGCATCATTCTTGACGGGGTCAAGGATCATGTGGTACCACATACTGCTGAGAAGGGCACGACAAATGAGATGTGGGATGCCATGAAGAAGTTGTATCAACATACTTCCATGCAGAGGAAGATGCTTCTAAAAAATCAGTGGCAATCATACCAAATGCTGAGGGGAGAGCAAATAGATATCTTCCTTGAACGATTGACAGAGATCCAGGACCAACTGACTTCCATAGGGGCCACGCTGGATGAGGAGATGTTGGTGAGCAGCGCATTGAACACAGCCTCAGAGGATTGGGAGGTATTTGTCCAGATCTTACTGGGCAGGTCAAACCTTCGGGATTGGGAGGAATTGTGGGCGTCTCTTCGTCAAGAAGAGATCAAACGGCTAACCAAGGCAGGGAGTAGCGGTAAGGGGGTCAGAATCAAGAAAGAGGAAGAAGAGGATGTTGCTCTAGCATCTGGGGGAAAGCAGGAGAAACGAAAGGACCTCTCCAAAGTCCACTGTGGGGAACTGGGTCACTATGCGAACCAGTGTCTGAGAAAGAAGAGCAAGGGAGAGGCTTCGAAGACCAAGGCAACGCCAGCGAGGGTGGAGAAAGAAGTGGAGATAGATGACAATTGTGCCATGAGTGCTCATGCGCCACTTAAGAGGAAGTGGGGAGACATCGAGCTATAGTCAAACAAACTACAGGCGATGAGGGGCAGGATCCTCGAGGTACCCAACCTCCTGGATTATACCTGGCTACGAGAGCCCAAAAGAGGAGTAGCAGGATTGGCGGATGTCGGTAGAGACGGATGTGGATGGAGCAACAGAGAGTGCTACAGTGCAAGAGTCCCTGGACAATGTGAGGCAGTAGTGTGAGATGCATGGAGTTGTTGCAATAGCGTAGAGATCAAAGGGGGAGCACTTGTCAGCAACAAAGGGAGCTTCAGCATCAAGAGTGTCTCTAGCCTGACAGAGATGTCAGAGTTGGGAGGATCAGTTACTTACTTCTCAGTGACTCAGTTGCAATGCAGCAGTTAGCAGTGGCAGTGCTATGGGCAACACGATGCAGCATGATGAGAGAGGATGCAGTGCAGATGCAACAGTGGCAGGGGCAGGGCCATGGGTAGCAGTAGATCATGCAGCAGTGCAGAGGATGTTGGGCGGGGAGGCCTAGCATCAACATAGGGACCGATGTTAGATGATCAGAGTGATACTCAGTGAGGAGTATTACTAGAACTCAGTCCTCACTCATGGGGAATGTTGATTTGGGGTACAATCGAATGTGCTCTAGCCATGAAAATTGCTAGATAGACTAAAGCACATGAGATCTCCAAGACCTAGAAATGGTTTGGGCAGAATCTAACCAATTTGGGAGATATTAAAATAATTAATATTTTTAATGGAGCTCCTAACTCTAGACTCTAAACTTAGCAAAAATAAAATATTAATGTGCATTAATATAAAACTGGGTTAGAAAGGTCCAAAAGTAACGGATCAAGCCAAATCTAATCTTAGTCGTTGATTAGAGATTTAACCTCGGTCGTTGATGGACCAACGAGAAAGGTATAAGAGGAGGCTTGAGGATCAGTTGAAGAACACACCAAGAGAAATGAAGAACTCGATTTTTTGGGGCAAGGTTTGCAGAGGAAATTGAGTGAAGTGATCTGAGTTCCCGCTGAGGGGCAGTGAATACATAGCAGAGAAGCAAAGTTAGTACTAGGAGGATCAGCACAGAAACCGAGAGAGGTTGACGCAGAACCAGTTAGAGGCCACATAGAGGCCACGCAGAGGCTTCAAAGGCTGACGCAAAGCCCCGTGAGGCTGACGCTGGGCTAGATAGGCTGACGTTGGGCTTACGTTGGGCCAGAGAGGCTAACGCGGGCTCTAGAGGCAGCATTGGGAGATTTTCATGGGACAGAGTGAAGCTCGAGAGCTGGATAGGGTGACAAAGAGCAGCAGAAGCTGCATTGTTGTTGTGGGATCGTTCATCTGGTCATTTAGCTAGAATATCTATCTCCGACTGAGAGCTACTACTGTCGAGGGCATTCTCTGTTGGGTGAGCCATTTATGGCACCCTAGTTGTATTCTGAAACTAAAAACAATAAAACCTCTGAATAGCTACACCAGTTTTCCCGCATTGGGTTTTTCCGAGGACATTAGTCCAAAAACAACGGCATCACTTGTGTGCTTGTTTCTTTCAAATGATGATCTGTAAATAACTTGTTAAGTAACTAAACAAGCAGGAAGAAATAAATCAGATAATGCAGGAAGAATTTCTAATAGTTAGACTTAGAAATTCCAACAATTTGGTTGATGCATTACTTTCTGAGGTTGGAGGTCTGGAAGGAAGTTGGGCACATCTTTGTGGGCCAGGGCAGCTATGCAGGAGATATCTTGAGGAGATTCTATATGGATGGTTGCAGACCTATGGCTACTCATATGATCACCAATTGGAAGAAGCTTCATGATGTTGATTTCGAGTTGGTGGATGCCACTTTGTATCATCGGCTGATCGGGTCATTCATGTAATTGGTCAACACTAGACCAGATATTTGTTTGCAATCAACACATTAGGTCAGCTTATTATGGAGCCCAAGAGAGTACACTAGGTGGCTGCAAAACATGTGTTGAGGTACTTACAGGGCACAGTGGATTATGGGTTGGACTATGTCAGATGTGATGCAGCCACACTAATTGGTTGCACAAACTCAAATTGGGTTGGCAGTGTCAGTGACCAGAAGGGTACTTCCGGATCTTGTTTCTCATTGGGCTCGACAGTTGTGTCATGGTTCAACACGAAACAGAAGTCAATGGCATTGAGCAGTGCAAAGGCAGAGTATATGGCAGCTAGTCAGGCAGGCTGCAAGGCATTATGCCTTCGCAAGATCCTTTATGGATTATTTGGTCAGATGTTGAGACCAACTATGATTTACTGTGACAACCAGGGTTGTATTAAACTCTCTGAGAATCTAGTATTTCAAGATCGTTCAAAGCATATAGAGATCAAAGACCACTTCATCAAAGACTAGGTTCAGCGAGGGGTAGTGAAGCTTGAGTATATATCCACTAATAAGCAGGTAGCAGACATTCTCAGCAAGTCTTTGACATGAGGCAAGCATGTTTTCTTCAGAGACAGGATAGGAGTGGTGAACAACACCTTCCTTGGTAAGAGGGAGTGTTGGAAATAGTACCGAGGAGAGTTGTGACTAGGCATTTATCCCTTTTAGCCTAGTAGACACATTAATGACTTTTGTTTTGGTGACATTTATGAGTTATATTAATGTCATGGGTGGAAAAAGTACATAAAAGTGTTGTACCATGTACTTTTTCTAATAAGAAATTCATTTGTACTTTATAAAGTGACTTTATGTGTAAAGTACTATGTGTACTTCTCTAATATTAAAGTGAGTTGAAAAATCAGTTTATGATGATTGAAAATAGAAAAAGGTACACAGCTTGAAAAAGGTACTAGGAGGTTTTTAAGTAATGGAGCCAATGTGTGAGGGGGGTCAATTGAGAGAGTTAATCTCAACCACACATCTTGAGATTTGGAGATTAAATCTCATCCATTGGATCCTAGGTTTAGGGATTCAATCTTTTCTAAGAGACAAAAGAAGAAAAGGAAGGCTCATTCTTCACTTCACACTTGAGAGAACGTGAGGAGAAGAGAAGAGGAGAAACTTCAAGGAGAGGAGAGAAGGAGAAATTGTACAAGATAAATTGCAACAAGGAGGCTCGAATATCTAGGGCAGGGCAGTAAACCAGCGACACAAAATTTGAGGAAGAGGGCAACTACAACAAGCACAAAAATCAAGGCAATGAAGCACGAATTTATTGGGTTGTGGCATGAATTTCGAATGACTGTTTAGCAAAAATTTTGGGATAGAAGCCTCCTTTTGCGCATTTTTTGGGGCAGCAGACTAGCACAGAAATCAAGGCAATCTGCCTCACCTTCAGCATCGAAATCGAGGAAGCTTCAACAGAGATTTCGAGGCAGATTTATGGGCACAAAAATCAAGGAGCTGAGCTGTGGAAAGCGTTGAACATTTATGGGCATGAAAAATTTGTGAAATATGAAAATTACCAATGGGTACATATTTCTAGATTAGCATTTAATGCTTCAACTGCTCAAGGAGATAAATACTGTGATTTATTTATGTATTTAGACTAATTTTCTCAAGCAATAGAATCCTCCTTTGAAGACCGGTTTTCCCTAAAAGGCTGTAGGGTTTTTCCGGGGTCACCTTGACCAAAAGCTAGTGTCTTATGTTGAAATTTCTAAGTTTGACACATTAGAAATCCCTTCTGCATTATCTGGTTTATTATCTCTTACTTATTCTTTCCATTAACAAGTTATTTATAAATATAAATACTGAAATAAACACAAATGCAGCGTTAACACATATACAGATCAGCAACTGAAATAACTAAGACAATCACACAAGGGACACCGTTATTTTTCAACAAACGTCCTAGGAAAAACCCAATGCGAGAAAATCGGTGCCGCAGTTATGAGGGTTTTATTATATGAAGTTTCTGAATACAACTAGGGTGCAAGAAATGGCTCACCCTTCAGATTTTTCCTTGGCAGAAGTACCTCTCCTCAGAGACAGATATTTCGGTTGATCAATAATGAGATGATTGATCCCACAGCAACTTCGACAGTTCCTTCGTTGGACAGTGAAAGCTGATCCAACCTTCTCTCTAGAACTGCATCACCCTTTTCTGCTCTGCGTCTGCCTCTCAGCTCCAAGTCTGCCCCACAAAAATCCTTCAGTGCTGCCTCTTCAGCCCAGCGTCAGCTATGCTAGCCTCTGCACAGCCTCTACTGCCACTGCGTCAGACTCTTAGACTTCTGTGTCAACCTCTTAGCCCTCTGCGTTTTCTGCGCTGGCCCACTCAACCTCTGTGTCAGCCTTCCAAGGCTCTACGCTGTCTCTCTAGCACATTCTCTGCATCTCTGATATGTAATCTCAGCCTTCTGCCAAACTGCCCCTCGCTGCAATAGATCACTAGCTTGATTTCTCAGCAAACCCTGCCCAGAAAATTGAATTCTTGATCAACTTGGTGTATGACCCTTGAGCCTCCTCTTATACTTTTCCTATTGATGATTCAACGATCAAGATTAAGTCCCTAATAAACGACTAAAATCAGAGCTGGCTTGAACCTCATTATTTAGAACTTTCTCACCCATTTTATATTAATACACATTAATATTTCAATTTTCCTAAGTTTAAACTTAGCGTCTCATTAAAAATATTAATTATTTTAATATCTCTCCATCCGAGTGGAATTTCCCCAAACGATTTCTAGCTCTTGGAGATCTCATGTGCCTTAGCCTCTCCACCAATTTTCATGGCTAGAGCAAATCCGATGCTACCAAAAATCAACACTCCCTCTTAGCGAGGAATGTGCTCTAGTAATCCTTCACTATAGAAACATCACACTAATCCTCCACATCAGTACCTGTGTTGATGCTTGGCCTACTGCCTAACATCCATTACACTGCTACTTCTTGTATGCCCATGACACTGCCACTACTACATCTATACTACAGTTTCCTCTCAAAATGTCTTGTATGGGCAACATTTTGAGAGGCCACTGCTAACTGTTGCACTGCAACTCAGTTATCGAGAAGTAAGTAACTGACTTCACTGAATCACTGACATCTTGGTCAGCCCGGAAGCCTCGTGATACTGAAGCTACCTCTGTTGCTCCCCTATGCTCCATCTGCTGCTACAGTGTTGTTGCATACACCTCTGTGCCTCTCCAATGCTGCAACCTCCACTGCGTTGCCTCAGATTTATGCACTCAAGCACTGCCTTGTTGATCCATTACACTTTGCTCCACCCGAAACCTGCCATCATGCTACTATCGTTAAGCGCTCCTGTAGCCAGATGTGATCCAAGATTTTGGGCACCTCAAGGATCCTGCCCCTAGTAGCTAGTCCTTCTGACTACAACTCGATGTCTCCCCACCTCTTTTCTAAAGGTGCATGAACACTCATGGCACAATCGTCATCAGTCTCGACCTCTTTCTCTGCCTTAGCTAGAGCTGCCTTTGAATTGGAAGCCTCTCTCTTGGTTTTCTTCCTGGGACATTAGGATGCATAATGTCCCAACTCCCCACGATGGAAGCACTTAACCTTGGAGATGTCCTTCTTCTTCCTCTTCCCTTGTTGTCTCGCAGATGCTAGAGCCGCATCCTCCTCATCTTTCTTGATTCGTCCTCCCTTGCCACTACTCCCCACCTTTGTCATCCTCCTGATCTCCTCTTCCCGAAGAGCTGCTCACATCTCCTCCCAACCAGGAAGACTAGCCCTGCCCAAAATACTTTGGACAAATGTCTCCCATTCCTCGGAGACTGCATTCAGGGCAGTCCTGACCATAAATTTTGGATCCAGTGTAGACTCCACAGAAGTAAGTTGGTCGTGAATCTCCTGCAACCTAGGTATGAATGGATCTATCTGCTCTCCCTTCTGCATCTGATATGACCGCAGCTAATTATCCAATAGCATCTTCTATTGCACGGAATAGCACTAGTATAAGGTGGTCAGGGTGTCCCACATCTCCTTTGTTGTGTTCTTCTCAGCAATATGTGATATGACATGATCTTTGACCCTGTCTAGGATCATGCACTTTGCCCTTGCCACTGCATCCTCATACTTCTCATTCTCAGCTGGGTCAACTGGGATAGCCACGATTTTCAAGGGATAGTCCTTGATGCGATGTCGATCCAGGATTGCCAGGATCCTCGCCTTCCAGATGACAAAATTGGAAGCTTTTTCCAATCTGTCTTGATCCCTTAATTTGTTCACTGCCATCTCAGCTCCTCTTCTGCACTCCCTCTAAGTCTCGACTCCCCTCCCGGAAATCTCCCTCTAAATCCTAATTTCCCTTCTAGAAATCCTATGGCCAATTGTCGAACCGCTGCTCTCCAATCCTCCTTGCAACTGCAACTCTGTTATGGATTCCTTGGCTAGAAATCTGTCGAGGTAGTGACTCCCTCTACCTTGGTCCCGCCTCCTTAGACATTGTTTAGCTTCGACAGAAACAGCGTCCCACCATCTCCTCAAATCACAATCTACCCACATCTATCCAAGCCCCGACAACCGAACAAACTAAGCCTTTTAGGCTCTGCGCAATCCCGACAAAGGCTGAATCTACTCCTCCTGGCCACAGCGTCAATCCTTCCTAGCTGAGAAAGATGACCGAGCACCGCGTAGGTCTAATATGCCCCTCTGCCTCTATGTTGACCCTCCTCTTGGCTCGAAATGATGACGCAGTCTCTGCATCACTTCCTCTCTTGCTACTTCTGCTCTAGAACACCGTTGTCTCTCGGGACAGCTGCTTCTGCTGCAAATTCTTCAAATTTCTCTTGTTGGTGTCTTCAGTTCTCCTGTGATCTACAACGCTCTGATACCATGTTGAAATTTCTAAGTCTGACACGTTAGAAATCCCTACTGCATTATCTAGTTTATTATCTCCTACTTGTTCTTTCCATTAACAAGTTATTTATAAATATAAATACCGAAATAAACACAAATGCAGCCTTAACACATATACCGATCAACAATTGAAATAAATGAGACAATCACACAAGGGACACTGTTATTTTTGGACAAATGTCCTCGGAAAAACCCAATGAGGGAAAAACTGGTGCAACAAATATGAGGGTTTTATTATTAAGCAGTTTTTGAATACAACTAGGATGCCAAAAATGGCTCACCCTTCATAGATTTTCCTTCGCAGAAGTACCTCTCCTCGGAGACAGATATTCCGGCTGATCAGCAACCAGATGATTGGTCCCACAGCAACTTCAACAGTTCCTTAGCTGGACAGTGAAAGTTGATCCAAGCTTCTCTTTGGAACTGTGTCACCCTCCAGGCACTGCGTCACCCTTTTCTGCTATGCATATGCCTCTCAACTCCCAGTCTGCCCCATGAAAATCCATCAGCGTTGCCTCTTCAGCCCAACGTCAGCTTTGCTAGCCTCTGCTTCAGCCTCTTGGCCTTCTGCGTCAACCTCTTGGCCCTATGCGTCTTCGGCGCTAGCCTACCCAGCCTCTGCGTTAGCCTTCCAAGGCTTTGCACTGTCTCTCCAGCACTTTCTTTGCCTCTCTGATATGTATTCTCGGCCCTCTGCCAAACTTCCCCTCACTGCAACCGATCACTAACTCAATTTCTCAGCAAACCCTGCCCCTTAAATCGAATTCTTGATCAACTTGGTGTATCTCCAACTGACCCTCAAGCCTCCTCTTATACTTTTCCTATTGACAATTCAAAAGCCGAGATTAAGTCCCTAATCAACGGCTAAGATTAAATCTGGATTGATCCTCGTTATTTAGAACTTTTTCACCCATTTTATATTAATACACATTAATATTTTAATTTTCCTAAGTTTTGACTTAGGGTCTTGTTGTTGCACAGATGGTCATGACAACGCTCAGACCGGGAGCTATCACCCTGATACCCGATCTCTCCGTTTAAGCTTGTCTCCCGCGGCTAAGGGGGGTAGGCCCTATGGGACAATGGATGACCAACTGTGGACCAGTTGGGTTGGAGACACGAGGGGAACAAGCACTTAATTGATTTTATCAAGTTTATAGACCAGTGCCTTAAGGAGCTAATGATTAAATGATTATTTATTGAATATTGCATAAATATAAACCATGTAGAACAATTATTTATCATCAAATAACCCAAGCGATGTAAGATTTTCAACAAATGCACAACGCCTTTAAATGATCCAGCAATTAAACTTGAGGAAAAATTAAATGCTTTAAATGATCATAAAATTTAAATGCTGACCAACTACCACTTTCATATAGCCAACTTGTAAATAAACATTTTAAGTGCGTTTAACTATAGAAAAATGGACCACAAAAAATGAATTTTCAATTTTTTTATTAAGCTTTTTCAAAATATTTTTTAATTTTTAATTTTTTTGTTTTGTTTGCAGGTGTTGGAGCAGCGTGGAAGGAATCCGCAGGAAGTAATGCTGAAGAGAAATGCGGAAATGGAGCTGTGAGGAGACAAGGATTTGATTTGCAGCAGAGTGAGAGGAGCTTTAAATATTTTCCAGAAATCTTGACAAAATTTTTAACTCGCTCTCCTTCAGATTTCTTGAAATCCTCATTAAAAAATTTAGATCTGAAAATGAATGATTTTAAAACCCTTGGAATGCAAGATTGCTGGTTGATATTTTTGGAAAGCAATTTTAAATGAAACCCCAGCAAACAGATAGCTTGGAGAATCTCGAATTTCTTCAGCAAAAAACCTGCAAGAACTGATCCTGAGGCCAGATCTTACCCTCCAGGGCCTAGATCTAGCTTCAAACAAAAAATTCTCCTCAAACCTGTAACCTGCAACTTGTAATGGCAAAACAAAATACCCAAAGATAATATGTGTAAGAATCGAAACTGAAAACCCTAACTAAATAATTACAATATTCACAAACTGCAGACTCTAAAATAGCTAGATTTCTCGTTATGCCGCAAATATTTTCAGAATTTAAATTTTAATGTGAGATACTTCAGAAAACCCTGCATGCATTCATTAAAAAAAAATTCAGATGATAAGCCCGGGATTAAAAACTAGCTGGGCTCTTTCAGAAAACACAATCCGGGAGTTGGCTGGTTCTGCCGAGAACTTCCCCTAGCGCCCAGTAAATTCAAAACTTAAGATTTCCTGCACAGCTTAAAATCAACTATTAACATAGAGGGAGAAAACAATAATGAAATCCAGATCAAATGGAGATACCTGCCATTAT
>APFE030263673.1:1463-12766 GCA_000404065.3 Pinus taeda
GTTATTCCCAGGTGCCAGGAATTGATTTTGGTGATATTTTTTCTCCTGTTTCCAAGGTAACTTCTATTAGATTACTTTAATCTGTTGCTGCTGCTTTTGATTTTGAGGTAGAACAGATGGATGTGAAGACAACATTTCTTCACGGGGATTTGGAAGAGGAAATCTACATGAAGCAACCTGAAGGCTTTTTGGTGAAGGGTAAGAAAGAACTGGTATGCAAGTTAAAGAAGTCTCTGTATGGGTTAAAACAGTCACCAAGGATGTGGTATCAGAAATTTGATACATTTATACGGGGACTTGGCTTCACCAGAAGCAAAGGAGATCATTGTGTGTATTTTAAATTAATTGGTGACCGTGTTATTTATCTGGTCTTGTAAGTGGATGATATGTTGTTGGTTGGAAATGACAAAGAAATTATCCAGGATTTGAAGACCCAATTGTCCTCCAAATTCGACATGAAAGATCTCGGTGCTGCAAACTATATTTTGGGCATGGAAATTAAAAGAGATCGGGCAAAGAGGAAGCTCGGTTAAACCAGAGGAAGTATGTCGAGACAATATTGTAGAGGTTTAATATGCAGGATAGTAAACCGGTGAAGGTTCCTATTCCTGTAGGTGTGAGTTTATCTGCTGAACAATGTCCCAAGACACAAGAAGAGGAAGAGGACATGTCTCGTGTTCCATATGCAAGTGCAGTCGGTAGCTTGATGTATGCAATGGTCTGTACTAGACCAGACATTGCACATGCAGTGGGAGTATTGAGCAGGTTTATGTCAAAACTAGGGAAGGAGCACTGGACAATAGTGAAGCGGGTTTTCAGGTATTTGCGTGGCACTAGTGATTATGGTTTGTGCTACCAAGAAGACCAGGATTGGACAGAGTGTTGGATATCCGTGGCTTTGTTGATGCAGATTGGGCTGGAGATCTGGATCAGAGAAGATCTACAAGTGGGTATGTGTTTAACCTATTTGGAGGTGCAGTCAGTTGGATGAGTAAGAAACAATATGTAGTGGCACTATCAACTACAGAGGCAGATACATGGCAGCCACTCATGCAAGCAAGGAAGTAGTTTGGTTGCAGAGATTGTGTTCAAGTATGGGGTTAGTACAGGGAGCTATAAGGATAGACTATGACAGCCAAAGTGCAATTTTCTTGGCAAAGAACCTTTCTTATCAATCAAAGACAAAGCACATTGATGTTCAGTATCACTTTGTGAGGGATATGATAGAAGACAAAAAGGTGTTGCTGGTAAAGGTGGACACTTTGAAGAATACTGCAGATGCATTGACAAAAGATGTGAGCTCTGAGAAGTTCTCTTGGTGTAGAGAAACAATGGGCGTTTCAGGGCTGAAAAAATGACAAAGCTCTCCTGTGGAAAGAAAACAACAAGTGGGAGATTGTTGGGTTGTGTTATATTCTTTCCACATAGTTAATAGGGGGTTTGAGGGGTACTTGTAAACCCACTTTATGGGGTCCGGGGCAGCGCCCCGGAAAATTTTGGTTTTGGACCCTATGTTTGGTTGGCGGACCCACCTATGGTTTTGTGCATGATTTTCGCACATGTTTTTTGGACGCGATGGTTTTCGGTCCATGGTATTGGATCGATGGTTTTTTGGTCCATGGTATTGGACGTGATGGTTTTTTGGTCCATTGCATTGGATGCTTCAGAATGTTTAAATATGTATTGTAACATTGAAAGGAACATAATGAAAAATTAAGCTGGTAGTCCCAGTTTTGGGATCCAGTGGGAAATCTCTGTGTATATGTGTTTTATGTGTGATGCTCTCACATTTTTATTTTTTTTTATTTAGAATTTGTATGTAGGTAATTTCTGCATGGGGTTAAAACCTACAATACATAATAAGGAGGTATTGTCATTTGTATCTTGAAATAATTATTCATTTGTGTAATGAAAAGTAGATTTCTCCCTTGAAGAGGCTATTTTTTAAGTAGTTGATCTATCTCTTTCATCTATTTTGTGAGTTGGTTGCATAATAATTGGTATCAGAGCTTTGGATTCTAGGGTTTCGCTGCTTCAAACAGATCATCATGGAAATTTTTCTATAAAAACATTTCCACGAAGCTTATGAAGCTAAAATTAAAACCCAATGTAGAAGAACACGTGATGAACCACATGATCAAATTTTGGATCTTTTATCACTATATTTCCGGAGATATGAACTGAGGAATTTAGGGTTTTTACAAGATCCCAAATTGGATCGCAAACAGGTCACCCTGGGAAAATCGTCATAAATTTCTCTCTAAGAATATGATACAAATTTGGGAAAATGTGACACAAATCTATCGGATTATAGTTATCATTTTCAAAACCTAAGGTCGGAACAGTGATACATGACACAACGTACCAATTCACTCCACTGAGCTCATCTATAATTAAGACATAATGAGAGATTGGGCATATATCTTTCCTTGTGAATCTAACTATGACCAGGATTGAGGGGCTGGAAAGAAGACTTGAAGGGATATGACAGGCCGAAATTTTAGAACTTGGATATCTGAAATTACAAAGTTACTAGCATTTGATGATCAAGCTCATACAAAGAGAATATAAAAAAAACCCTTGTTTAAGAAAGTAGTTTGAAGTGAATCAAAGGGAATTGTGAAGAATAATTATCATTCATTGATAACCCAAATAAAGAAAATGGAAACAACTAGTAAGAAACCTGAAATCTCTACTATCACACATGAAGAAGTGGAAGAAATGCAACATGATATATAAAAATTACGAGACCAATTGCAACAAATTTCGCTTTCACAAAAAGTAACTGAAACTAAGATGGATGGTTTAAATAATGGAATGGAAGCTATGATGTGTGGCATGGAAGCTATCATGGATGGAAGCAAAACATAAAGGAAACATGAAAGATTCAAAGATAGATTTGAAAAAGCTTCTACAAGAAATGGTTACTAATGGTGAAAGGGTAGTAGAGGAAACTTATGATGAGAAGAAAAGAAATGTTAGTCATGATTTCATAGACTCTAATGTTGGATTGAAGACCCACCATATTCCAAAGATCCATATGGGGAATTTTGATGGCAAGGATTCTATAACATGGATACTATGGATGGAGCAATATTTTGATCTCCATAATGTGCAAAGAATAGAAAAGCTACGCATTGCAAATTTATATTTAGAACACAATAAATTTTTATGGTATTGATGGTTTTTCTCTGGTAAAAAAATTGTCACTTGGGAAATTTTTATGGAAGAAATAATATCACATTATGAGGATACAAAAATCAACACCCTTTTTAGCCAATTGATAGATCTCAAACAAAAGGCTTCAATTGTGGAGCACATTGAGTATGTGATCCAGACTTAAACAGGAATGCAACAAATTACAGAGATAACCATAGACATAGATATGCAGTGGAAATAATGCTTCATTTCATTAATGTAACATACTAAAATATGCTTACAAACAGTGATAGAAAAAAACTAGCTAGGGTGATGGTAGCTTATCTCTGAGAAGAGATGTGTGGCTACATGCCTATGAATTGTGTTACAATGAGGCTCGAAGGGCTATTTATTGTTTAGAAACAATGGAAAACCCTTAACATTATAAAACCTAACCCTAGAAGATGAAACGCAAAACAGTGGGCCCCATTTGGGTAAATTGGTACATCAACTTCACGGGGTCATAACTTTGGCATACAATCTCTGTTTGACACGTACAATAGCTTGTTAAAAAGATCTAACTGAGCACTACCACTTTTGAAAGCGAAACAACATTCTGTCGACCCATGTGACCCCCACATTTCCCAAAAAACGTCCTTTAGGGCCTCAAAACGCCTCCAAAAGTTTAGGACCTGAAAAAATCCTAAAACTAGTAAGTTGTGCTACACTTAAGGAAACTGAAAATGCTAAGAGAAACAATGGTGGGGGTCCAGGTAGACTTGGCAGGTGGCCACAAAGATCCACCTAGATCATTCCTCCCCCCTTAGGAAGCAATGGTCCCCATTGCGTTGAGTTCCTCCATGAGATGAGGAAACTTTTGCTAGACTTGGTCCCTGGTGAGCCACTTGCCATGGTGAAGGAGTTGGCCTGCTTTGACAACTTGATACAGTTGGATATTCTATTGGCGAGTGTTCTTGATCTGTGTTTCCATGATCCAATCAGTTGCAGCTTGTTCCATGCAATCCTGATTTAATTCTGTGGGTGTGAGTTGTTTTGCAATGTCGGATGTGTTTAGCAATGGTGAAAAGTATGGCAGAAGGTGATCCACATTGAACACTGGGTGCAGGCCAAGGAATGGGGGAATGTTGAGCTCAAATACATTGTCTCGCATAGCCTTAGTAATGGTGTAAGGACCATATCAGAGTGGTCTCAGTTTCCAATAGGCTCTAGTAAGGCGTTCCTTTTGCAAATGCAACCAGACTGTGTCACCCACCTGAAACTTGTGTGGAACTCGATGTTGATCATGTCACTGCCTGTACTTGGCATTTTATTTCTCCAGAATGTCATGGGCCTGCTGGCGAATATGTTGGATGTGCTTAATGAAGCTGGTTACCTTGTCTGTTTCAGACTGGACATGAGCCGAATCTATGTGAGTAGCTGCAAGTGGCATGGACACATCAATGGGGCATAGTGACTGGAATCCCAAGCCCACCTGAAAAGGGTTGTGGCTAGTCGAGCTGTGAAGAGCTCGGTTGTAGCTGCGGTGAACATAGGGGAGGCTCTCATCCCATGTGCATGGATTCTTTGAGTTGTACATGCACAAAATGTGCACAATCATCCTATTGACAACCTATGTCTGGCCATCAGTTTCAGGATGGAAGGCTATGGACTTAGTGAGTTTGGTGTCCAGCATTGACCAGAGTCTAGACCAAAATGTACTGAGGAACCGACTATCTTGATCTGAGAGGATAGACTGTGGGATCCCAAAGTGCACCCACACTCATTCAAAGAATAGTTTAGCAGTGGCTTATGTTGTGATATTCTTCTTTTAAGCCGCCATAATGGCCATCTTCAAGAACCTGTCAACGACCACAAAAACACAGTCATTTCCGTGCTTAGTGTAAGGAAGGCCTAACATGTAATCCATGGAGATGGATTCCCAAGGTCGACTAGGGGTAGGAAACGGGGCATAGAGGCCTTCCTTTGTTGATGGTCGGTTTGGTAATGGCATAAGCAATACATGATCTGATGTACTTCCCAACATCTTGTCAAAGATTCGGCCAATAGAAATACTTTTGCAGCACTGCCACTATTTTCTTGACCCCAAAATGCCCAGCAGCCCGACTGTAGTGTTCTTCCCAAATCATCTTGGCACGCTCGCTTGAAGGAACACAAAGGTGACCTAGGTGGCATAAAAAGGTATCCTCGAGGTGAAAATCTGGAACATGCCGACCCTCCAAGAGTGTTCGGTATGTGTGGCCGAATTCTTGGTCGCTTCTATAGAAAAGTGGCCAATCAGAAGTCTCGTGACCACAAGAGTTGAGCACGGTAGTTAACGCCATGATCAGTGGTCGACTAAGGCAATCTGCAACATTATTGGTGCTGCCCTTCTTATACTTGATATTCAAGTGGAACTGTTGCAGGTATGTAGACCACTTATGATGGCAATCATTTTGTAATTTCCCTTGGGTTTGTATGAACTGCAGGGGTCGGTGGTGTGTGTGGATGACCATTTCCTCCCCCTAAAATGTAATGCTTCCATTCTCGGCAGGCCTGCACAATGGAATACATCTCTTTATCATAAGTGGGATACCTCTAGACTGTGTCTAAAAGTGTTTCACTATGATATGGCATTAGATGTCAATGTTGAGTAAGGATTTCCCTAATACAATAGCCAGAGGCATTTGTCTCGACCTGAAATGGTTGTTGTAAATCTGGTAACACGAGCACTAGTGTCATGCAGAGGTGATATTTCAACTCTATGAATGCTTTCTGTTGATATTCTGACCAAAAGAATTTTTCTTTTGCTCCTCCCTTGGTTACTTGACTCAAGGGCCAAGTGATATGAGAAAACCCCAAGTCGAACCTACGATAGAAGTTGGCAAGACCTAGAAAGCTATAGAACTCTGTCAGAGTGGTTGGAGATGGCCAATCCCGAATGACTGGATCCACATACACCCCTTGTTCATCATTAATGCATCCTAGATACTGAACCTCGGTCATGCCAAAAGTGCATTTCTCAAAATTGGCACATAGCTTGTGTTGTGGTAGTGTTTGGAGAACCTATCATATGTGGTGGAGGAGCTCTTCCCAACTCTGGTTGAAGATCAGAATGTCATCCAAGTATAGCACTACAAATGAGTTAGTGAATGGCTGCAAGATGTCATCCATTAGCCTCATGAAGGTTGCAGGAGCATTCATCAATCTGAAAGGCATAACCAACCATTCGAAAAGGCCCTCCTTGGCTTTAAAGATAGTCTTCCACACATCAGAGGGTTCGATTGGTAATTGGTGATATCCTGACTTCGAATCGATCTTGCTGAAATATTTCGCCCGCTTTAGTTGGTCCAGGAGGTCATCAATCTGCGGGATCAGGTACCTATTACGGACAACGATCTTGTTCAACACCTGATAGTCAATACAAAGTCTCCAAGTCCCATCCTTCTTCCGTACCAACATGATCGGGCTCCCACAAGGTGATGAACTCAGACGGATGTGACCTTTCTGCTGAAGCTCTTGAATCTGCCTCTTGATTTCATCATTCTCCAGAATGGAGTGCTAATAAATTTGTCCATTGTGTAGCAGTGCACCTGGGGTCAGGTCGATGGAGTGCTTGACCTGACAGTGCAGAGGAACCCCTGCGGGGGAGGTGAAGATGTCTTCGTACTCCTCCATGACCTTGTCCATCTATAGTTGTCATGTGGAAGGGCCCTATCTGGAGGTCATGGGCACCGTCTTCTTCTTTCCTTGGGGGCGTATCATTAGGAAAACAAATTTCCCAGTTTTGGAAATGAGCTTACTGCATAGTTTTGCAGTAATCAAAGAGATGGTGGTAGGCAGTTCTAGCTCTGGTATCTTGTACAACTTATTTTCCCAATGTAATAATAACAACACGGGGCCTTGATTCGCACACAGCATGTCACTTCCACAAGTATGGTTGTCGTAATAATACATCATAAAATTCAAGGGGAGCAATGTCACACAATACCTCATCCGGGAAGGGCTTGATGTTGTATGGAAGGTGACACTGTTGGCTCACACGAAGATCCTGTCCTTGGTGAAGCCACCCGATGGTGTACGGTTGTGGATGTGATATGGTCGGTAAGCCCAACCGCTTCATGACCTTTACTAAAATGAGGTTCTTTTGGCTCCCGCTATCGAAAATGAACTATAGTGGGGATCCCTTTACCCACATCTAGGAGTGGAAGATATGCTCCTACTCCTCTGGATCTTTGGGTTCATTTTTCTGGATCTTGGCGTTAGCAACAGTGGAATTGGGATCTGCATCAATGATATGCTTCCCTTTGTCATTCCCCTTGTCGGGTTCTGACACAGAGTCAAAACATGCATCTGATTTTGAAACCCTTAGCTCAGCCACCAGTAACTGCTTAACCCGACACTCACTTGTGTTGTGAGTGGAGCTCTTATGGAACTCACACCATTTTCCTGTGTCCTTTTTCGGCTTTGCGACGTTGTTCTTTTCTTGCAGCTTTGGTGGGTTGTCTTGGGATGCCCCACCTTGGCTTTGTCCTTTGTTTTGTGGTTTAGGGGCACCTTTCCCTTGCTTTGGATTTGCAGACCCAAAGTCTCGATTATTTTGTTTAAACTTCTACTCAACCTTGACGGCATATCGGTATGTTGTGCGGAGCGCGGAGATGTTCAGGAATTCTATTTCTTCCTGGATGTACTTGTGTAGGCAACTGCAGTATTTGAGTATCAAATGTTGCTCTGAATCCTTCATAGCCAAATTTGTGTGAAGGCTATGGAAACGTTTGGTGAACTCTGGCACGTCTTGGTCCCTTCCTTGTCGCAGTGTGGTCCACTTTATATATTCATCCTCATAGCTTCCAACAGTGTAGTACTGCTCCTTGATGGCATCCCAGAATGAATTCTAAATGGGTGCGACTGAAAATAGTGAACCGATACTTTCATCCTTCTACTCACAGTAGGTTTTCCACCAGTCCTTGATGTGGGGGGCTACCTTGAGAAGAGCGAAAACAATCTTTTCCTGACTCCAAAATTCATGAACAGAAAAATAACCCTCTAGCATATTTAACCATTTATCTACAACATCTGCGTCTATCTAACCCTCGAATATGGGGATTTCAAAATTAACTTTTACCTTAAAGGGCATGGCATTTCTAGAGTAGCTATTGGAAGCCGATGCGTCACTTTTGAGTAGCCGCTGAAGGATCTGGACAAAGTTGTCCATCATCGCATTCCATTGTCGCTCAAGTGCTTCTTCCAACAATATTTTGATAGGATCTCCTGCCCCCTCATCTTTCTTCTCATCTGCCATGGGAGGCCATCAAGATTTGTGAGGCTGGTCTTGCAAAGGTTCAACCAATTCAAGCCCTAACTCCTTATATCCTGACCTCGTTGGGGACATGAGAAGAAAAATAGAGAAAAAGAAAACCGCTCTAATACCACTAATCCAGAATTAAACAAGAATGCAACAAATTAGAGAGATAACCATAAACACAGATATGCAGTAGAAATAATACTTCATTTCATTAATGTAACATACTGAAATATGCTTACAAACACTAATGGAAATAAACCAGCCAGGGCGATGGTAGCTTATCTCTGAGAAGAGATGTGTGGTTACATGCCTCTGAACTCTGTTACAATGAGGCTCGAATGCCTATTTATTGTTGAGAAACAACAGAAAACCCTTAACATTCCAAAACCTAACCCTAGAAGATGAAATGCGAAACTATGGGCCTCGTTTGGGTAAATTGGTACATCAACTTCCCGGGGTCACAACTTTGGCATACAATCTTTGTTTGACGCATACAATGGGTCGTTAGAAAGATCTATTTGAGAGCTACCACTTTGGGAAGGGAAACATGGGTCCATGGACCCATGTTGCCCCCATATTTCTGAAAAAATGTTGTTTAGGGCCTCAAAACGGCTCCAAAAGTTCAGGACCCGAAAAACTGCTAAAAATAGTAAGTTCTGCTACAATTAAGGAAATTGAAAATGCTGAGAGAAACAATGGTGGGGGTCCAGGTGGACTTGGCAGGTGGCCACCAAGATCCACCTAGATCAGGAATTGATTCTAAGGGTAAAAGATATTCGAGAGGAGCAAAGGATTGAAGTGTTCATAGGGAATTTAAAAGATAACATCCAACATGAGCTTTTCCTTTGGGAACCTGATTCATTGGAGAAGGCATTCAGGTTGGCAATAAAAACTAAAAACGAAATTATCGTAACAAGGAAGCCTACAACTGCCAACTATAAATATCAAAGTGTTGTTTCCCCTAGCCTTTCCAAACCCTAAAAGGTTGGCACCACAAAAATTGGAAGAAAAAAGAGAAAAATGGATACGTTACAGTTGTGACAGAAAATACACTTAAGGTCATAATTGTGCTGAGAAGAAATTATTTTACATACATTGTGAAGAGGAGGAAGAAAAGGAACAAGAAACATCAAAACACAAGGATACACAATAGGAACAAACCTTAGAGAAAGAAGAAATGAATCTAACCATACCTTCTAATGCATTGGTCAAAATTACCACTCCTCAAACTATCAAGATGGAAGGAAATATGAAGAAGAAAAAGGTAATTGTATTGATTGATTCGGGTAGTACCCATAATTTTGTTCATTGTAAGATAGGCAAAGAATTGAATTGCTTCTTATATGAAGCATCAGAGTGTCAAGTGATGGTTGGAAATGAAGGAACCATTAATTGCTTTGGAAAGTGCCATAATATCAAGTTATCCATGGGAGAATATGTGTTGAATAGTCCAATGCTTTCCATTCCAATGGGTGGTGCTGATGTCATACCAGGAACCCAATGGCTAGAATATTTGGGTAAGATAAATTTTAATTTTCAAGAACTTTTCTTGGAATTTGTTTCATAAGGAAAAGAAGTTGAATTAACTGGTATCACAGGGAAACCGGGAAAGATAATCAGCTCTAACGACATGACAAATCTTCTAAATAATGAACAATGAGGTGTAATTTCACAATTATGTTGGCTAGAGGTACCCATATTGGAACCATTTGTCTCTCGAGTTCTCCAAAAATTCTTGGACAAGCATTCCAGGGTATTTGAGACTCCCAAAGGCATCCCACCTATTCGTGATCATGATCATGCGATTCATTTAATTCCAGGAAGTGATCCTCCAAACATCAGGCCTTATAGATATCCATATGCCCAAAAGACTAAAATTGAATGTATGGTTGTAGAAATGCTAGAGGATGGTATAATTAAACCTAGTGAAAGTTGTTTCACTATTAAAGTTGTATTGGTGCATAAGAAGGATGGATCATGATGCATGTGTCTGGATGAATTGCATGGAGAAATTTACTTCACCATGTTAGACCTTTGTTCAGGATATCATCAAATCAGAGTGAAGACTAAAGACATTCCAAAAACAACATTTAGAACTCATTGTTACAGAACCATTTGGGCACATCAATCCCATCATCCAGATCAATGATTAGGGCTCATCAAACACTAATTTCAATTACTACATTCTCTAAACAAGTCACCCCTTTGAATGCCTCCTTCCCAGAAAGTTTCATGACTTGAAGACATCCAGAAATGGCCTCTACAGGGACCAGCATAGGTAGGCCCATGTAAGGGTGCAGTGCAGAGCAGTTAAGTCCATGCTAGTGTGCTCGGTAGAGCACTTAGGCTTCCTTTCACCTGTGCTGGGCAAGTTTGAGAGAAATTCACATAGGGTTTGGGGAATATTCTTATCTCATGGAGTCATCTAGAAGGTTCCCTAACTTATCAACTCCTATGAGCTCGAAAATGGATGAGGAATGAGTTAAGATGCATCCTATCCTCTCATCCCTTCCTCCATGGAGCTAATCCTAAGAATGGAAGGCCATTCAATAGTACCATTTATGATAAACCTCCTTCATCACCCTATAAATTGACCATTCATCTAACTGTTCAGGGGCTAGATTATGTTGAATTATAAGGAGATAGCGTTGATATGAGAATTGGCTTTGAAGCAAGTATTGTAATGCTACAAGTTTATCATGTTTTTGATGTGATGTGGATGGTATCCAAACTTGAGGAATGACTTGTTAGAAAATTATATATTATGGAGCAATGGAACACATAAAATATTGCAGAAATATAAACACAGAAAACGCACAAAACAAGAGAGACACAGATATACGTGGTTCACCCAGTTTGGGCT
>APFE030263673.1:12823-38314 GCA_000404065.3 Pinus taeda
AAGAGAGACACAGATATACGTGGTTCACCCAGTTTGGGCTACGTCCACCTCGAACAGCCAGTCCTTCCTTTCTATTATCCAGCAAAATGAAGAGACAGAACCTACAGCAAAGCTGCTGTAATATCCTCTATTTTCTCTCACAGTCTTACCTCTCTGTTTCTCGCTCACACAGAATACACATCTGTCTCACAGCCTCAAATACAAAATACCCTCATACAAAGAGAGGGGGTTTTCCTTCTAGGGCAAAAAACCCTAAACTAAACATAAGTTCTACCGTCAGATCATCCGCCTAATGAACGACCCAGATTGACTAGAAATTACTATACTTTTACAAGGCAATTTTACAACTGTTTTTAGCTTTGGAGGTGCTGCCCCCGAAACCCCCTGCTAGGGGGGGGCTCCCAAAGTTCGCAGCCGCCCCCCCTGGACCCCCCCTGCAACGAATATTTTACGGGTGGCGTTGCTGCCCCCATTTTGAACTGGGGTCCAATGTGGTGGTACTTTTGAATATAGAAGATAATCAGGCTCCACACCCAACAAATAGGAGGTCTAGGATATCGCTCCAAGAAACATCATGGTCTCTCAGGCCTGCCCTGTCCAGCTGATCTCCGACACATTCCTTTAACTAGCTTTTAATTTTAACCCAGATAATCTTGTGGTCTCTCTTTTTATCTCTGAAAATCCTCTGATTTCTTTCCAACCAGGTGTGCCAACAAATTAGTTTAGGAAGAATGCACCAGGAAGCTTTGATATGTACATTCTATGGAGAGCCTCCAGGATACGAACTCAACCAGTTCGAAAACAGATCGGGAATGCTATTGGGGAGGACGAAATCCAAATTCCATGGGCCTAAGGCCTCATTCCAAAGATGTGCCATGAATTTACATTTGAGCATTAGGTGTGCAGCAGTTTCTGCGTTTTCTCCACATAACGAGCAACGAGAGGGGCCAAGATAGCCTCTTTTCTATAATCTATCATCAGTCAAGATTCTCTGATGACATAGGAGCCAACATAAGTAGTCGATTTTAGGAAGCGAAGACTGCGACCAAATCCCTTTCCATGGTTTCGGAACTAGAGGAACATGGGGATGTGATAAGATCTGCCTGTAACCCTGAGAGACTGAATAATGCCCAGGGGTTGGACCCCAACCACGGGTATCCAATTTCATGCTGTTCAAAGGAGCCTTGCCATTTAAGAAGTCTAAGAATATTACAAACTCGTTGGACAGAATTTGGGGCACCTCAATGTTAATCCAGCTATGCCAGTCTCCATTCTGCCAATTAGAAATATCCCACAGAGTAATGTAACCTGCTCTGTAAATCCAGTGTTTCAACAAAGTTAGGGAACGATCATCAGCCAGAGGATCGCAGCCCATTATACAATCCTCCCATATTCTAATTTGCTTGCCATTACCAGGGATCCAATGAGCATGTTGGCTAATTAAGAAGGAAGATTTTGCACAGAGCTTTTGAATTAGCGAGCCAGAGTTTGCTATGGGATGGTCCAGACACCTTTTTCTCTGCCCACGAAAGAATTTTTTCCACAAGGAGAGCTGAGCCCACCCCGGATTTGGGGCGATTATCCTCCAGATCAGCTTTGCTCCCAACACAATGTTCTGTGTGCAAATATTCTTAAAATTCAATTCGCCTTCCAATCTGGGCATGGAGATTTTAGCCCAGCTTATTAAAGGGATTTTCTTTTTGTTTGCTTTCCCGCCTTTCCAAAAGAATTTTCTTATATGATCCTCCATTTTCTTCATAATTCCAACTGGAGCCAGCATCACAACAAACTGATAGATGGAGAGACTGTTTAGGACTACTTTTATAAGCACTGACTTTCCTGCCAGATTGAGCCAGTTAAATCCCCAGGAGTGGATCTTAGATTTAAACTTTTCCAATAGGGGCAACCAGTCTCTGCTGACAGCACATTTTTGGAAAATAGGGAGACCCAAATACTTGAAGGAAGACCATGATGAGGAGGCCGTGAAACCAAAGCAATAGGAGATGGCTTGCAGCGTGATGACAAGGGTATTCCAACAATAGATATGGAATTTACCTTTATTGAGGCTGCTTCCTGAGTCTTCACAATAGTCATCAACCACATCTTTAAATCTTTTAGCTGAGGACACAAAGGCAGCACCCAGCAAGACGGAATCATCCGCGAATAATGCATGATTTATATTATTAACTCCTCTCGCAATGTTCAGGCCCATCAATTCTTGATCCTGTTGCTTTTTGTTCAAAAGGAAGCTGAGGATAGAAGCTTGAAGGACAAAGAGCACAGGGGATAGAGGACACCCTTGCCTCAATCCACGAGAAGCTTTGAAGAAATCATTGGCCCTCCCATTCACCAGAGGGGCTATCCATGGCTCGCTAATACAAGCCTTAATCCAGTTGATAAATTTGGATCCAAACCCAAATTTGCGCAGGACATCCATTAGAAAGCTATGTCTCACTCTGTCAAAGGCATTTTCAAGATCTAACTTGACAACCATTCCTTTCTCTTTGCGAACCAAACTAGAGTGAATCGCCTCTTGGACCAGGATAAAGTTTTCCACAATCTGTCTTCCCTGAATAAAACCTCCCTGGTTCGCGGGAATGATGTCTGGGAGAATGATTTTTAATCTGTTGGCAATAACTTTCGTAATCAGCTTATAGCCTATATTACAAAGGGAGATAGGACGAAACCTGCTGAAAGTGTTGGCACCTTTCTCCTTGGGAATGAGGGCCAGGAAGGCCAAATTAGTGCTTCCCCCAATTTTCTGACACTCTTGAGATTTCCAAATCATTATGCATAAGTATTTCTCCACAATCTGCCAACAGGACTGTGGGAATCTGGTAGTAAAACCGTCAGGACCCGGGGCCTTATCCGGTTCCATAGCGAAGAGGGTGTTTTTTATTTCATTGTTAGAGATATCAACGTCCAAGAATTGATTATTTCCAGCGGTAATTATTGAGGGCACCTCATTCACAAGGATAGAAACATGTCCCAAGGCCTCTTCTTTACTATAGAGGTTTTTGAAATGAGTGAAGGGTTCTTTATGCTTCAGATTTCTCTATGCGTGGTGGTCTCTACTTTAATTTATGAGATGGAGTTGAGGCATTTTCGGGCCTGAGCTTGCTTATGGAAGAAGGAAGAGTTTCTATCTCCCGCCTTGAGCCAGAGACTACGGGATTTCAGTCTCCAATAATCTTCCTCTTCCAAGCTAGCCTTAAGGAGCATGCGCTGAAGATTAGCGTCCTTGTCAAGTATTTCTTTTGTGATCTCAACATTTTCAGAAACCAGATGATGCATCTCAAGTCGTTCTTGAATCATTTTCCTTTCCACAATAGGATTTGGTAAGGTTTTTACCCAGGTTTTTAGAGTAGCTTTAACTCTCCTAAGTTTCTCCTCCCAAACAAAGAAGGTAGAGCCTTTGACTGGGAGCTTCCAGCTTTCTTTTATCAGAGGCAAGAATGACTATTCCTTGACCCAATGAGAGCTGAATTTAAATGGAATGGGACCTTGGTCCAAATGTGCCAGCAGGTCAAGTTTAATGGGGCGATGATCGGAAACACTACAAGGGAGAATATGCATTCTAGACTCTAGACCAAGAAGAAGGAAAGAACTTTGAACAAGGAATCTGTCTAACCTTGCAGCGATATGTCCCAGGCTGATTCTTTTGTTTGTCCAAGTGTACTTCCCGGATGTAGGCTTAATATCTATCATGTCCCAGTCTTGAAGCAAATCCTCAACCCATTCCCGTGCCGGGTCCCTAACAGTGCTTCCTCCACGTTTTTCTGACAATGATAAGGTGAGATTTAGATCCCCTGCTATTATTATATTAGCCAAATCTTCAGAATCTACCAGACTTCTAATGGAGTCCCAACAGTGCTTTTTCTCTCCTGCGCTGACAAGAGCATACATGTTAAAGAGGGAGAAAGTCATATTTGTTTCTATGTGCTGTATCTTTGAGAACAACTAGTGGGTGTTTTTGACTTCTTTGATCTTTATGAATTTGTTAGCATTCCAAATAGTGCCCAATCCACCTAAAGCACTTCGAGCTAAGACTGCTTGTCCTTCGCTTTTCTTCCAAAATTCCTTACCGATCTGGAGGAAGGCATAGTCCTCCATTTTAGTCTCTTGGATAAGGAGTAGATCGGGAGATTCTGATCTTATCAAAATTCTTATGGCTTCTTCTTTTATTCTGCTCCCCATACCCCTACAATTCCAGGAAACGATCTTCATCACTTGCTTTTTGGATGGTGAGCTCCCCTGGAGCTTTGGGACTGATTTCTGTTCTTCTTCAGAGTATTTGCCAAGAGTTTCTCGAGGGTTGGTTGACTTCCCTGAAGTTTGTCTTTGTAAGTCTCGTGCTCTCTTTTTTCCCGAGCAGATTTTTGGCCTCTCAATGATCTTCTGGCTGAGGTTTGCAAAGCCCCTATTTCGTCTTCTTCTTCTGATTCCTTCGAACCTTGCACTTCCTCTGTCTCTTCAATGAGGATCTCTTTTGATCTGTCTTCATTATTTTCCACATACTTTGATCTCGAGGGGGACTCCTTGTGGGTCGATCCTTCCTTCTGCATCTCTGGTTCTTGGGTGCCTTCTATTGTTGAGCTTAACTGAGCAAATTTGTTTCCTTGCTCTTCCATGTTAGAGGTTTGGTTTCTAGGGGCTGCCTGAGGGCCATTGCCCTTTGTATTACCAGTTCGAGTGAATTTATGGAAATTTTTGGATCTTTTAAGCTGAGTCCAACATTCATCCTTGCCTTTCTCCACTTCACTATTCTTTGGACAACTTCGAGCAAAATGGCCATAGACATTGCATTTCCTGCACTTGAATGGAAGCTGCTCATAATCTAGCTTTTGAACATGAGTCCAACTTCCAACCCTGATCTTTACTGCCTCAGGAAAACCAACCTCCAGGTCAAATTCAATGCAGATTCTAGCACAGTCATATTGGTCTTTGTTGTTTGCTCGATCGATGAATTTGCCCAAGGTGTTACCGATATGCTTTAGGGACTCCCAATTCCAACAATGCACTGCAGATTGGGCAACCTAACCCACATAGGAATGGCTGTGGGAACGTCAACTACTGGGTCAAAATTGGGTGTCCACTTGTTGAGATACAGCCCCTGAGGACCCATGAAATAGGGATCGTTCCGGAATATCAAATCCTTATCATCCTTGTCAGAGAATTCAAACATAAAGAATCCCTTCCCTAGAAAATACGAGGTGACACCATTTTTAATCAACGGAGTCCAGTTTCTAGCAACCCAGCTCTTCGTGGTTTTGGGGGAGGGCCAGAGGCCAGTGAACTGTCTAACCAAAGCTCTCTCAGCCAGAGAAAGGGTGACCTGGATCGGACCCTCAGGGGGATCAAAATCTCAGCGATGTCATCCAATCGTTTCACGAACTTCGCAGCCTCCGAAAATTTCTTCTTCGGCAGGGATTCCAGGATTTTGAGAAAAGCTTCAGCATCAGAGGGGGGAGGCGGAGGGGGCGGCTCCATTATTGCAGCGACCACAGATCCCAGCGATCAAGATCAATCCCCTCAAGCCATCACAGAAGAGAATGAGTAGTGAGGAATAAAGAGTCCCAACAAATCCAAGACCAGAAGCAGAGGCTCAAAGCGCCGCGCCGAGAGGCCAGTGCGCCACACAGGGGCCAAGCACCGCGCATAACCAAAACGAACACTGGGGGCCGACTCAACGCGTCACGCCAACCCAATGCGCTGCGACAACCAATCAAATCGCCACGTAGGAGGATCGGAACAGGAAACACTTCCCACAGGAGGTTAGTGGAGCCCACCGAAGCAGCTAGAGGGCCGAGCCAATGGCCTCAGGTGCAGAGGAGTTGCAGAGCGGTGGCTAGGTCTCGACCCAACAACAACCCTCAATTTCAGTGTCTTGAAGTTGCTTGTTAGTCTAGAAGAAAGTGACCATTTTGCTGTCCATGTGAAGTATCAACCATAATTAACATGGTTAAGCATAGTCATCTGTAGTTAAAGATTTGACCAAATAAAGTTAAGTAATTAATAAAGAGTAACTAAATTAATAAAGTTTGATGTTGAAACAAAGGAAAGTAAAATAAAATAATTATTTATTTTTATAAATAATTAGATATGAAAATACTTAAACACTAAACATAAAAAATATAATCTGATATCACAATGTGACAAATAAAAAGCCATAGTCAACCATAAACAACAAAGTCAACAACAATGTGCTAGGTCAACCCTCTTCAACCATTACTGAAACCATTTTTCTAACATTAAGGTACCATTAGAATGAACATAAATGTAACACCAACCATGCGAAACATTAATGTAACAACATAACAAGTGACCACATTAATGTTAAATTATTAGATTACTGTAACATAAATACATTAATATATTTATGGTTTACCATGATCAAGCTTAGTAAGCCTTTTCATCCACAGTCAACACTTTTTAGCCTTGGTCAACTGATCCTTAATTGTAGCATAATTTACTATTTTTGAATTTTTTTTGGGTCCTGAACTTCCAGAGATGTTTTGAGGCCCTAAACAATTTTTTTTTGGAAAATGGCCAAACATGAATTAATGATTGATTTTTGCAGCTGAAAGTTGTATTCCTCAGATAGGTATTTATAGAGAGGTATTGTGTGTGTCAAACAAAGATTGTATGCAAAAGTTACGACCCCAGGAAGTTGATGTACCAATTTACCCAAACGGGGACCATAGTTTTGGCACTTCATGTCCTAGGGTTAGGTTTTAGATGTTTAGGGTTTTCCATTGATTCTCAATAATAAATAGGCCTTCAAGCCTAATTTTAACATGGTTTAGAGGCATGTAGACGCCACATCTCTTCTCAGAGATAAACTACCATCGCCTGAGCTAGTTTATTTCCATTATGTATGTAAGCATATTTCAGTTCTTTGATATTCCTGAAATAAAGTTTTATTCCTATTGCATCTATGTTTTTATGTTTATATCTATATTCTGTTGTGCTCCTGCATAATCCTGGATCAGTGTTATCATAACAATTTTCTCTTTTTCTATTTTTCTTTGCATGTCTCCAAGGAGGCCACGGTATAAGGAGTTGGGGCTTGTACTAGTTGAACCTTTGAAAGACTAGCCTCACAAACCTCGACGACCTCCCATGGCACGAAGAAAATAAAGATGAGGGAGCAGGATATCCCTTCAAAATATTGCTTGAAGAATCCCTCGAGCGACAGAGGAACGCGATGATGGATAAATTTTCCCAGATCCTTCGACGAAAGCCTAAAAGAGACACATCTTCATCCGACAACCACTTTGGAGGCACCACCCCCTTCAAGGTACAATTCATCTTTGATATTCCCATATTTGAAGGTCAGATAGATGGTTAAATCTCTTGGAAGGGTATTTTTCTGTTCATCATATTTTCCAGTAGGGAAAATATTACTTTTTCACTCCTTAAAGCCATCCCCCACGTCAAGGACTGGTGGGAAACCTACTGTGAGTAGAAGGATGAGAGGGAACCCTCACTGTTTTCAACCACATCCACTTAGAACTCTTTTCGAGACTCCATCAAGGAGAAGTATTACCCTATCGGGAGCTATGAATATAAGTACATAAATTGGATCACACTATGATAGAGAAGGGACCAAAATGTGCCAAAGTTCACTAATATTTTTCATACCCTTGGCATGAAGTTGGGTATCTAGAATTTTGAGTGGAACATGGTACTCAAGTAGCGTGATTTTATGCACAAATACATCCAAGACGAGATGGAGTTCCTATACATCTCCTTGCTTGGTGCCACCTCCTGATACGTTGTCAAGATCGAGAAAAAGTTAAAACAAAAGAAGCGAGACTTTGGATGTACGAATCTGAAGCAAGGGAAGGGCGTCTCCAAATTATAGAACAAAGGACAAAACCAAGGTAGGGTGACCCAAGATAGCCTGTCGAAGATGCAAGAAAAGAATAACACCATGAAGATAAAGAAGGACACCAGGAAGTGATGTGAGTTCCATAAGAGTCCCACTCACAACACAAGTGAGTTTCGAGCCAAGCAGTCAATTGTGGCCGAGCTGAAGGCTCCAAAATCAGATGCATGCTCCGACTCTAAGTAACAACCTAATAAGGGGAATGAAAAAGGGAAGCAGATTATTGGTGTGGAGACCAACACCACTATTGCCACCACCAAGATCCAGAGGATTCAGCTTAAAGATCCAAAGGAGTGGGAGCGTCTCTTCCACTTACATATGTGGGTGAATGGTTCACAGCTACAATCAATTGTCGATAGTGGGAGCCGAAAGAACCTCATTTCAGTAGAGGTTGTGAAGCAGTTGGGCCTATCGACCACACCACACCCGCAACAGTACACCATCGATTCACCCAGGAAAGGATCTCCACGTCATCCAATAGTGATGCCTTCCATACAACATCAAGCCTGTTAGAGCCTAGATTTACCTCAAGTTGAAAAGGTAAGCTTCTAGGTCCACATCAAACCACACTCAACCTTGTAGCTAGCCCTACGAGGACAGGAGAGGGCTCTCTCCGGGTCAATCTCAGCAAAAGATAATCATATGGGGCTTGAGATGACTGATTTAACAACTAATCTTAGGATAGGTATGAAGTGTAAGGATTTAATTTGAGTTTTTTGGGGGTTTTGTGTTGGAAAAAGGGAAAGGCAAATTTGGGTCCGGGGATGAGGCCAAATTTTTGCAGAGTTCTGGTTGGTGCAAGGTAGGCAATAGTTTTGATGCTTCAGATTAAATGAATGGATAGAAAATACTGTTGAAGCTGAAGAGGGAAATAGACTATCAAGAATCCTCTTCAAACTGAAGAAAACATTGAGAATTAAACAAAACTAAAAGGCAGAGCACAACAAACTCATGAATTCTACCTTTGTCACTCAATTTGTTTAATTTAAGAAGCAAAGAGAAGGGAAACAACATACATAAACATCAATGAACTTACAATTGCATGAAGAAAAACACCATCAAAACACAGTGCCACATGGATCCCAACAAGTGCTACAAAACCCTCGTCTTTCCTTTGCCAAAAATGCAGAGAGAATGTACAATGAAGTGCCAAGCAATCCCAAGTGTCCAACCCTGAAAATGACTCAGAAAATACATGATATAGACCATCCTAACCCATTCCCATGCCTCTAGGGGTGGAGCTCATCATTCTAGGACCTGTTTCAACCAATTCTAAACAAGGCACTAAAATCTAGGCAATCAAACAACTTGCCTCTATATGAAAGGAAACTGATTCATTCATTTAATTTTCACTTTTTAGTGAATGAATCCTCTAGAACAAGTAAATATGTGCCAAAATTACATAACAGTCCTAAAATTACATCATGGTAGATCAATGGTTACATCAAAAAGTGAAACTAGTCAAAACTAGGCGAATTTCTGAGCTATACAGTGAAAAATAGGCAAAAATCCTCTATGCGCCGCCCCTGATTCTCTATGCGTTGCGCCACTTTGGAGCTGAATTTGAGGCCCTTCCCGGAGTCCAAATTGAACTCATGATAGCTCGTTGGAAAGCCCTGCATGTCAACGTTCCAACCCAAGTGGAATTTTTCAATTTGGTGTCCATTTTCCTCTCCAAAAATCAAATCTCCCAGGACTGCTTCCTGTGTGTCAAAATAGGGGTAGAGAGGTCAGTTTTTGAGTGTGTTTGACCTCTTGAGGACTCAAAACTTGCCCAAATTTCTTGGCAATGCACCAACAATCATAATTTTTCATGCCAAATCCAAAAAAGTAAAATTTTTGAAATTTGGAGCCCTCTAGCAAAAGCGAGTGCCACGTGGCGTGGCGCATAGGGAGGCAAAACCTATTTTTTAGTGCAAAAAATTTCCAAAATGCAAAAAATTGCTCCAAATTTCTTGAAATTTGGGTTGGACCTTCTCTATCAAGTGTCACGCTGGGCTAAAGAGGCTTTGGCCAATATCTAAAGACGATCATGCTCCTTTTTCCTCTTTTGCTTCCTTATTGCCTTCTTTAATTTTGCCTTTAGATTCCTCATTCGTGCCTTGGAACTCATATTTCGCGCCATGTAATGGAAAGCCATGTGTCTCAACAATGCTTTGTCCCTATCAGTTTTGTCCAGCAGTCTTTCCAAGTGGATGTTGACTCTCTCGAGCCAAGACTCCCGATCATCATTAATCTCTTGCTCTAATGAAGTGAATTCAATCCTCCTCCTTTGGGCAGCTTGACGATTCTCCCGGATGTTTTGTAACTCCATGATTTCTTGCTGATCTTCAAGCTGTTTGTTCCTTTGATCCAGGTATTTAATAGTCCACTTAGCCCTCTCCAAGTTGAGGGACAAGGCTTTGATCTTTGTCTGCTGCTCTTGGATGATCTCTCTAAGATGTGCACTTTGCGGGCCCATGTCTGTATCGTCATCCTGAACAAGAATAAAGTCCCGCTCACCTGAAGGCCCCTCGTCCTACATTGACCTCTTGCCTCTGTCCTGTACTTGTGGTGCTGATGTTGGAAGTGAGATCCCTTCCACACCGGGTGGAGATAACACTCGCTTTGCTGCCATGAACAACTGCCTGGTGCCCTTCTGATAAGTAATGAAAACCAACATAGTAGCAGTGTGTGGATCATGGCCTTCATGCTGATGAGAAGGTCCACCTGTCTCATGCCCAGCCTTTGGAGGTCCCTGTGAAACTCTGAAAGACTCACGGGAGATGAAATCACCCCAAGTGATGCCCTGTAATCCAAGTTGATGAACCACCAAAATTTTGATGAGAGCAAAATGGAAAATACTGTTGAACTGCTGCTGAGGGGTCTTGTGCTGCACAAGGATGGTCATCCTTTCTATGTTTCGGCATATGAAATAAGGAATGTTCATCACTCGTACCCGGGTGAAATGCATGAGAAACCTGATGTGATAAGCATATAATCGGGAGAAACGACCTTCACAACTGAAATACTTCATGATTAATTTCATTAGTGGAGCATATTCAACTTTGAGATATCGGAAAGGAAACACTCTCTTGAGCTACCTCAAGAAACCGAGTTTAATATATGGCTCATAATGCTGCTGGTCAATCTTCTGCCTCTTGTTCTGTGGCTCTCCAATGTTAGGCATGCTGGTTGCTAGTGAGATAGATTCTGGTGTAAGTGTGAAGGTGACACCAACCAAAGTAACTTGATCACCATGTAAATGCAGTACAAACAAGCGAGCCAACTCATGATGAAATTAAACATTAGCAACCTTCTCACAAAACTCATAACATGACTGAAACTGGAAACAAAAGATGGCAAGAGGGCAGGCCTGCAATTCAGCAAGGGTGGTTGGTTCTTCTCTAATATGTATGCCACCTTTATGAGGCCTCTAGGGTGCATGTCCCTCCATGGGTAAGTCACTTTGGGTCTCCACTTCATAATTAGATGAATAACAGGATGACATAATTGCTGCTATACAAATTGCCTTGGAGAAATAGATGCTGGTGAATGAAATTGTTTTGGACTGCCCTTTAGTGATGTGCTTAACCTCTGCCACCAAGGGGAAAACAGTGAAACAAGGGAATATTAGGAGGGAGGAAAATAGTGAGGAATTAGGGACTATTGGGACAAATTTTGTTAGGGAAATATAGGAGGGTTTGAGGGGTTTTAGATTTGAGAATTTGGGACAGGTAATTTGGGATAGGGGTTTAATGATTTTAGGGGGTAGGGAAACTTAGGAATGATGAAAATAAGGGAGAAATGGAATGGGGGGAAATAAGGGAATGATGGAAAGAGGATAGACTTGATAGCAAGTAAATCGTTAAACCCTAGGAAACAATCTTCATGTTGAGGATTTTGACATGGTAGGGTTTGATTATTTGTTTAGGCATTCACCACATCAATCATCATAATACAAACCTTAAACTTGGATGGATGAACAACAAAAGTGGAGCTCAACCTACTTGAAACCAAGAGAATGTATGCGGTTTTGGCAATTGGAGATTGTTCTGGAACTTTTCAGGCCACTCAGCTGTATGCGCCGCGCAAAACGTCCCATGTGCAGTACCCGTGTAAAAATGAACTGCGCGTTTTCTCCCAGTGCGCCGCGCGTCAAGTTGCAATGATTTTTTGCCCAATATCCTCACTTGCTCAACAAATCTGCTCAATCTTGTTTCTCCTTTGCAAATGCGCTTATGACATGAAGGAATAGCTTATAAACCAAGAGCTTTTGAAATCTTGGCTCATGAAACCCACTTTTATAATGTTTTATCAAATAACTTTTATTTCAACCTCTGTTTTTGGACTTTTTCACTTTTTAGCATGTTGATGAAATAAATGAGCTGAACTTTGTTTGTTTTTCTAGGTGTTGGAGCTTCTTAGGCTAAGGAAAGGAGCCAGGGTGCAGGTGAAGGAATTTACAATGAAGAGAACAAAATTTACATGATTTTGTACAAATAAGGCTAAATACTCTGTTTTGGAAAAACACACTTTCGGATACTTATTAGCAAAATTTATTGGCGATAGAACATCCTCATGGCCTGCTGGTGATTATCGGACACTTTGAAGCATTTATTGACAAAACCCTAGACCTACTTGACACTAAAACCCTAAAGACAACTTTTGCAACTTTGATGAAAAGAAGACTGTATATGATGTTTTTTTTTTTATGAACAAACATCAACCAACAGGTGAATGACAAGAGTGAAGTATGGGGACAAGACCCTTCCGCCAGAGGATCGATGCTCCTAAATGGAATGCAGGTGATCGAGCAGAATGGGACACCTAAAATGAAATGCAACAAAAGAGGTTTTGATCTTTGACGGAGGGCTGAACAGACCGACTCTAACAAAGCCCTTCACAGATGAGGTATTGTATGATGTTTCTCCTCTTGAAGTTTGTGATGTATTATTAGGCCAACCATACTTGTGGAAGCGTCATGATGCATATGAGTCGAGACCTCGCACTGTTATAATTTATTTGGGTAATAAGTTATACAGGATACCAAAGGTAGCCCCACCTACCACCATCTCTTTGATCTCTGCTAAGCAATGCAGTAAAATCATCTTCAAGATTGGGAAATTTGTTTTCTTTCTAATTCTCTCTCAAAGTAAAGGGAAGATCATGGCCACATCCATGCCCCTCGGGAAGGGTTCCTCCATGTAGCAGAAGTAGGTGGATATGGTCATGTAAGAATATAGGAGCATCTTCTCCTCATCCATAGGGGTACCCTTGCACTATCAGGTCAAACATTTGATCGATCTGACTCCTCGAGAACCTTTGCCCAACAAGCGGATATATCACCACTCTATTTTGGAAAATGAAGAGATCAAGCGGAAAATCCAGGAGTTGTTACAAAAAGGGCACATACAACCAAGTTCCTTGCCTTAGGGTAACCTGATTGTACTTGTATAGAAGAAGGATGGGACCTAGAGGCTCTGCATTGATTATCAGGAAATAAAAAAAAACATTGTCAGGAATAAGTATCCAATCCCACAGATTGATGTCCTTTTGGACCAACTCCAAGGGGGCCAATTATTTTACAAGATTGATCTGTATTTTGGCTATCACTAGGTTCCAATAGAGACCACAAATATATGGAATACCACCTTCAAATCCTAGGAAAGCCACTTTGAATGGTTGGTTATTCCCTTCAGGTTGATAAATTCCCCTGCTACTTTTATGAGGCTAATGGATGGCATATTGCAGCCCTTCAACAACTCATTCATGGTGGTTTATCTAAACAACATCCTCATCTTCAACAAGAGTTGGGAAGAGCACTTACAACATATTCACCAGGTCCTTCAAACCATTCGGCAACACGAACTGTGTGCCAACTTGGAGAAATGCACCTTTGGCATGAACCGGGTCCAATATTTGAGTTACATCATAGATGAGCATTGCGTGCATGTGGATCTGACTAATATCCATGTCATTCGGGATTGGCCATCCCCAACTACTCTACTAGAGCTTCACAAATTTTTGGATCTTGTAAGTATTTATCGGAGGTTCATGTTGGGATTCTCCCATATCACTTGGCCTTTGAGTAAAATTACCAAAGGAAAAGTGAAAGCAAATTTTTCCTGGTTTGAGTCCCAACTGAAGGCATTCATTGAGTTGAAGCATCGCCTCTGCTCTGCACTAGCACTCACATTGACAGACTTGCAACAACCATTTGAAATTGAGAGAGATTCTTTTGACTATGATATTGGTGTAGTTTTCACCCAACACAGGCATCCAATGGTCTATCATAGTGAGACATTTTCCAATACAATTTGGAAGTACCCCACCTATGATAAAGAGATGTATTCCATCATGCAGGCTTGTCGGCAATGGAAGCATTACATTTTAGGGAAGGAGATATTCATCCACACCAATCAATGACATCTTTAGTTTATATAGACATAATGGAAGTTGTTGAAAAATCTCCATCAGAAGTGGTCTACATATCTGCAACAATTCCACTTGAACATTAAATACAAAAAGGGTAGCACCGATCATGTTACAGACTGCCTCAGCCGACCCCCAGTTGCAGCACTGACTATTGTTCTCAACTCTTGTGGCCATGAGATCTCTAGATGACACAACCATACAAAAATAATCTCAAGTTTACCTCCATATACCAGATGCTAATATATGGCACGCAAGTTCCTGATTTCCACCTCAAGGATGCATTATTATGCTATCTGGGCCACCTTTGTGTTCCTTCAAGCGAGCACGCCAAGCTGCTTTGGGAGTCACAGTATAGTTGGGTCGTAGGACACTTTGGTGTGGAGAAAAATTTGGTTGTACTACAAAATTACTTGTATTGGCTAAAACTCCGACTGGATGTTGGGAAATATATCAAATCTTGAACTGCATGTGCCATCGCCAAGCCAACTATCAAGAAGAAAGGCTTGTACACTCCTCTGCCTACTCCAAACTAGCCTTGGGAATCCATCTCCAAGGACTATATGTTTGACCTCCCTTCTACCAAGCATGGTAATGATTGTGTATTTGTGGTCGTGGATTATTTTTCTAAGATGACTATATTAGTGACCTACAAGAAGAGTATCACAATAGAGGACACTGCCAAACTCTTCATTGAAAGAGTGTTGATACATTTTGGGATTCCGCGGACCATTATAGCATATCAAGGTAGCAGGTTCCTGAGCACATCCAAGTCAAGCCTCTAGACACTATTGGACACCAAGCTCATCCCTAGAATGATGGCCAGACAAAGGTCGTCAATAGGATGATAGTGAAAATACTCTGCATGTATAACTCCAAGCATCCACAAACTTGGGATGAGAGTCTTCCTTATGTGAAACACAATTATAACAGAGCTCTCCATAGATCGACTGGTCGCAGTCCCTTTCAAGTGGATCTAGGATTTCAACCATTGTGTATGATTAATGTTACCATGCCTCATGTGACTACACAATCAAAATCCACACATATATTATCCGAGGCTAATAAAGAAACCAGTTTTATTGAATGCATCCAATACATCCGCCAGTAGGTTCATGACATATTGGATAAGTCAAATGGAAAGTACAAGCAACGACATGATCAACATCGGGTGCCACACAAGTTTCAAGTGGGTGACAAAGTTTGGTTGAATTTGCAGAAAGAATGCCTTACCAGAGCCCATCAGAAGCTCAAACCACTCTTATATGGACCTTACACCATTACCAAGGTTATGGAAGACAATGATTTTGAGCTCAACATTCGCCCATTACTTGGCTTGCACCCAATGTTCAATGTGGACTGTCTTCAACCATACTTTCCACCATTAGTAGACACTTCAGACATTGCTGAACAACTCACACCAACAGAGTTAAACCCAAACTGCATGGAACAAGACACAGCTAATCGAGTCATGGACACACAGATCAAGAACACTCTCCATCATAAGATACAACTATATTGCATTGTCAACGTTGGCCAACTCCTACACCAAGGCAAGTGGTTCACGAAGGACTGAGTTTAGCAGAAGTTTGCCCATCTCATGGAGGCACTCAATGTAATGGGGACCATTACTTCCTAAGGGGGGAGGTATGATCCAAATAGATATTGGTGGCCACTCGCCTATCCTACTTGGTCCCCCATCAATATTTCTTTCACTTTTTCAGTTTCCTTAATTGTAGCACAATTTACTATTTTTGGCAGTTTTTTAGGTCCTAAACTTCCGGATCTGTTTTGAGCCCTAGTCAACATTTTTTTGGAAATCAAGCAAACATGAGTCTTTGATTGATGTTTGCAACTGAAAGTTGTAGTCCTCAAATATATCTTTCTAGTGAGTTATTGTGTGCATCAAGCAAAGATCGTATGCCAAAGTTACCACCCAGGGAAGTTGATGTACCAATTTACCCAAACGAGGCCCATAGTTTTGTCGCTTCATCTCCCAGGGTTAGATTTTTTTGATGTTTAGTGTTTTCCATTATTTCTCAATAATAAATAGGCCTTCGAGCCTCATTGTAAAACAATTTAGAGACATGTAGCCACCACATCTCTTCTCAACGATAAGCTACCATCACTCGAGCTAGTTTATTTCAATTTTGTATGTAAGCATATTTCAGTTCTTTGATATTAATGAAATTAAATTTTATTCCTACTGCATCTCTATGTTTATGTTTATATCTATATTTTGTTGTGTTCTTGAATAAGTCTGGATCATCAACCATGGTCAACCATGCTAAGCCAAGGTCAACCATAATCTTCCCCTTAATCCTTGATTAACCTTGGTAATAATTTTTAATCATACTAAACTAAGGTCAACAAGGGTAATTATTGGAAATTATGGTCAAGTGAGGTAAACCATGGTCAACCCTAGCAACCCACTTCAACCATTCATGTAATTTCAACATTAGCACTAAGAATAATGTAATATCGACCATGGTCAACAATTATCAAACAATGTAGAATTAACATTAACATTATCATAATATCAATCGTTGTCAACCATGTTTAATAATGGTAAACCATAGTCAATATCAATGTAAAATTAATATAACATTTTTAAATCAATGTAAAATTAATATATTGTTACATTAATGTTTGGCCATTGTCAACTCTTACTCACCTCCTTTGAACTTCAGTTGAATTTGTCATCCATGATCAAAATCATCAACCCTCTTCAACCATGGCTAAGGATGATAAACAAATCAACACCACATGCCTTGGTCAACCATGTTCAACCGTGGTAAACCAAGTCAACCGTAATCTTCCTCTTAATCCTTGGTTAACCATTCTAATAATTGCTAATCATGTTCAACTAAGGTCAAACACCATAATTATTGACAATAGTAGTCAACTGAAATCAAACATGGTTAACCCCATCAACCATTCATGCAATATCAATATTAGCATTATGATTAATGTAATATCAACCATGGTCAACATTAATGTAACTTTATTGTAACGATGTAACAATGGTCAACCATGGTCATCCATAGCAAACCATTATCAACCAATGTAACATTAACATTAATGTAACATCAACCATTGTTAACTACAGTTGATAATGGTTAAACAAAATATATTACTTATTGTTCAATATTAACATTATAATGTGTATATAACTATTAAAATTATTATCAACATTTTAATTTAACATTAACATATTAAAGTTAATGTTAGTATTAATATTAACATATTGACATATTAATATTAATCTTGACATTATTGTTAATATTAACACTAATATTAATATTAACACTAACATTAACATTAACATTAACATTAACATTAACATTAACATTAATATTAACATTAATTATAAATAGAGATAAGGTGGAGAACCCTTTTCTCCATTATTTTGAAACACATATACAGAAAAAAGTAAAGAAATATGGGTGAAAGTTAATATTATCTTTGCCCCTGAAGTATCAAAAAAGAACTGAGGAGAATACATATAAGGGTGTGTATCTAAAGAATGCAAATTTGTGTCATTTTCAAAATGAAATAAAATTACGGTTTTTTCCCATGGGAAAAAAATAATATTAACATAAATATTTTTAACATTAATAATATGTTTAGAGAATTTTCGGCAAAATCACATAATTAATCATTTGTCGACGCGTTTCGAACCAACTAGTGTGCTTCATCGTCAGGACAAGTTGAAAATACAGATCCAGTTCAGCGTGTTAAATAGTCTAAGCAGAGACTCAAACGGCTAAAAAGGTCCTTGAGTGGAAAAGTAGCCGTTAGACTTTTTAGCCGTTTGAGTCTCTGCTTAGACTATTTAACACACTGAACTGGACCTGTATTTTCAACTTGTCCTGACGATGAACCACACTAGTTGTTTCGAAACGCGTCGACAAATGATTAATTATGTGATTTTGCCGAAAATTCTCTAAACAAATGTTATGGATCACATAAGTCTAAATTCATTATTAATAATATGATCAAACTCATCAACTTTCTTCAACTATGGTCAACCAAAGTCAATGAATCAATGAATCATCCCCATACATGATGAGTGTTAACTAGCACAACCACATTTGCTAATGTGGTTGATATACATTGATATATGCCATTTTCCACCTTTTATCCATGCCAACTGACATGTGAAAATAATATTGATTAAGAAATCAACCACATTAATAAATGTAACTGTACTAGTATTAAAGAATTTTTTTTATCCAAATTACTATGAACAACATGGCCATCATTGTCATCCTCGTTAGGAGAAGTCACATTAAAATACTTGCTCGATGAAATATGTTGGGTGAAGTCATCAAAATATGTGTTCCATGAAATCCAATCTCCAAAATCATATGGTAAACTAAGTGACAATGTAGGCATCAATGAGGATATCATAGATGATGTTTGTAAAGACGAGGGACACTTGAGTGATGACTACATTACTATTGAGGATGAAATCATTGGAGTATGAAATAATTAACAATGATTCAAATAGAGGAATAACACTAGAGTGTTGATTAATTGATTTGAGTATGAAAACATTCAACGATGATCAAAACAAGGGTGACTAGTGTTGCCGTAGTCCCTGCCGAAATCAGGGAATGAAAGAAACTATGGATTCAATAGATATGCATTATAGCAAAGTTGTGAGATGTAATTTGTGATTAAGTTGAGCTTAGGCTGGAGCTAGCCCATTTATTGGATGAAAAGGGAATATTCAAGCTACAATGGGATGCTATCACCCTGATTGTGTGAAGCTCGGTCGAGCTTGGATGCCTATTGGGATAACTTTTAATTCTCCCAAATTAGCTTCCATCCTCCACTATATGTGGTTAAGGATATGAATCAATATTATTTAACTTTATTTAATTTTGATATGCATATTGTGATATTTTGGGAAAAAAATATTTGTAATTTTATTACAAGAAACAAAATTACAATGTAATAAATTGAATAGAATAGATTTATTATTATTTTTTACTTTTTATTTATTTTTTATTTATGACACTATAACATTCTCTTCCATACTAAGCACAATTAAATTAAAGCATATATAACATTACTAAAGAAGTAGGAAGCAATTGAAATGTATATATGTTGTGTGTGTTTATCTTCCCCTTTGTATGTGTGTGTTATTTGATTTAAAGTGGATATTAAAATATAAAGTTTTTTCAAGGTTATATATATATATATTATATATTATAATATTATTATATTATATATATAAACCAATAGCTTTCTGACACATAATTTATAGTAAACTTTTGGGGGTCTATGACGTGTCCTCTTCTCCATAAATAGGGTTAAATAAGGGGGATTTGAACTTGGATCTCTCATTTTTCACATTACTTCGATCACTATTTGAGCTACGCCCCCAGGCAATAAATAATATATATATATATATATATATATATATATATAAGATAGATATATATATAATATATAATATATATAATATATATATTTATATATATATATATATTTGAAAGAAAACCTAGAACTGTTACATTTCTTCATAATTTCCAATAATCCTCGTTGAATTAAACATGAAGGCTCAATCCAGTCTATTAGAAAATGACCCTATAATGAAAATTTTTCATTCCTGTTCCAGCTTAAAATTTTCCAAAACACCCCCAAAATTAAAATGCATTTACATTCCAATTTCATATTTACCAGAGAGGTTTTACATGCATAATTACATTATCAAATTGGGGTTGACTCCCATTTCCTTTTTTGGACCCCTCTTCACAAGTCGATGTAGATTTTTAAAACATGCATGATTTGGGAATGACTTTCAAGTTTTTTATTCAATTCAACCTTTGACTCTCTTCTTTTCTAGAGTATCCTCCTTAACCCTTCTTGTTTCTTTTTTTTCATGGATGGATGAATCGTCTCCCTCACTCAAATTCTTTTTGGCATTCCTGGTTAAAATTCTGGACCATGTATTTGATCCTTTTACTATTGCTAGAGAACTTGTTGAATCTTGCCTTAGTGTACCCTGAGGGTTTTCTTTTTGAACTGAAACTGGAGGCACTAGTGTTTTGTTTACCCTCATAAAAGAAAGACCTTCTTCAACATTATCACATTTGACTCCCAATGTAGGAGACTTGGGGATCAATTCCGTTCTCGGTTGATTAGGGTTCTTTATAAGAGAACTTTCTCTACTTCATTCACTTCCCTTTCCTCATGCTCCATATTTTCTGCTTGTTCAATTGGTGTTCCTTTATTCAAATTAGAATTTGAGTCATCTTGATTGTCTTCCCCTTGATTTTGAAGAACTTTGAAAGGCTTTGTAGAATCGTAGACATTCCATTATTATTTCGGGTATTCATTTGCTATTTTACCCTAATTTCCTCCTTGCCTTTGCATCTACCATTGCTCCCCTTGATATTCATTTGATTCAAGGCCATTGTTGCTAGAGGACTTTGAGCAATTCCTAACAAAGTGGCCATATTCATGATAATATCAACATTTAAAATGGATATTTTCAAAATCAAGGGTTTTCTTATGGATCCAATCCCCTAGGGTTAGATCGATGTTAGGCATCAATCATTTTTCCAGATCTACCTCCACATAGATATTGGCACATGTAAATTGGGATCCCTTAGGTTCTACCCTATCTAAGTATTTCCCAACCCTATTTCCTATTGCCCTTAGGCAATAATCACTCCAACAAGACAAAGGAAGTTGGGGAAATTTAACCCATACAAGTATCACAATTAGGATGTCCTCATCAAGGTTTAAATATAAAGTCCACTTATTCAGATGCATATCTCTAGAGCCAAAAAATTAAGGACCATTCCTGAAAATCACATTTTTGTCTTCTTTAAATTCAATAGCAAAAGTGAAAAATCTATTACCACAGGAATATAAGGTAAAAAGAAAATTCATCATTGATCTCCAGGTCTTTTTGACTCACACATCCATTGATTTGATCCAAGAGGATCTCATCAACACAATTACACAAGTTCAGTTCATCGTCAGTGTGCAGTTCATGGGCATCGTTTAGTCGTCGTCAGTAATGTGTGGTTCAGTAATGTGGTCATTGGGTGGTGTCACATTGTGACAATTTTATTGTAAAAGGGTTTATGTTAATTTGATGTATCAAGTCCTAAAAGACTTGTGTCAAACATTGTAATAAAGCCTAAACACCTAATATACAAACCTGTGGTGAAAAAAACGATGTAACACCTAGTTTACAATCCTAATCCTAACCCTCAGACATTATAAAATACATTGCAAAAAATATTATAATTCCAACCCATAGTCCTAACCGCCAGGCTTGGAGACCGCAATGGAACCGCGTGCTATGTGACCAAACAACTAAGCAACGACGGTTACATAAAATGGTTCCTGTAGCAGTTAGCCACGTCAGAACAGTGTATCATGTGAACAGTCGGATGTAAACCATGGTAGTCAGCTAAAAACTAAGCAGAGGTTACATAACCATGACATGAAAATTGCAAGCATATGAATGAGCAGTAACCATAGACCGGAATCGCTGGAGGGCAACCGCGCAAGTGGCAGTCAGTCAATCAAACGCCAATCAAACCCTCTGTTCACATGGGTCATTAGCCAAGAGTGCGCCGTTAGTTAAACCACCTGCAGTTTATGTTTATCCAAAGTTCTAAAATGGGTTTTTTGGTTATTTTTGTCATTAAACTAATTCGAGGACCTTGTAACAAATCCCTAGGTGTCAAACAATGACAAGATCGAGGCATATGAACCCCTTTTGCTAGCTCATTCACTCCTAAACTTGGCATGAAGGAGTTCAAATGCATTTGCAGGGTTGTAAAGGTAGTTTTTCTCATCGAAGACAGGGAGAGTGGTTTTTTGAGTTGTGTATGCAGATTCTGGAGGATATAGGCTGTTTTGTTTTCAGTGTAACAAGAGCATCGAGAGTCAGAATTGGGAACAAAGACAGGCGTTGGAAAGCTAATTCAGAGAAATTTCTTATGACAATGACCAAAAGTGCCTGTGTGCACGATCAATCTCATAAATTTTCTATGTAATCGATCTCCTCGGATTCAATACTAATAAAGCGGTCTCCCATCTTCAAAACGGACCCAGAGACATAGTCCATCAGGGATGAACTCCGTAATCAATCTTGCTATCTGGTATCACTGTGTTTTGCTGCTTTTCACTTCTATTTTACATCTTTCTTATGTTTATCATATGTCGTAAAGTCTTTCTTCTTAAGCAGTTCTCATGGTTTAAGCACTTTATGTTAACATTCAGTTCACTATTGGCATAATCAATTCTACTTCAGTTTAACATATGATCATTTCAAGTCATATAATTTGGTATCAGAGCACGTTGCATTTGTAGAATTTGTCAGTGAATGTTAACCAAGTCAAATTCGCAACGTGGAGAAGGAATCCTCTAGGAGATTGATCCAAAGATTGGAAAGTGAAGATTCGCTCATAAGTCGACCATGACAGGATCTAATGCAGGTGAAAATCCCGAAACTAAGATGAGCGATGAACAGTTTCAGCAAGCATTCTTGACTATGCATCAGATGTTGGGAGAACTCTACGAAGATAAGAAGGCGAGAGATGCAACTTCTTCTTCAAAGACATCAAAGAAGGACAAAGGTAAAGGTAAGGCTGATAAACCTCCTTCACCCCCATCATCTCCATCATCATCATATTCTTCTTCTTATTCTAGCGTAGAATCTGAAACAACAAAGAAACCTAAGAAAACATCTCTTTTAAAACTTGATGTAAAATTTGAGTTACCTATTTATGATGGTGAAATGAATCCTGAAAAGATGGATAACTGGATTAAGCAACTAGAAGTGTATTGTCGTATTCAGAACATTTCTGATGATAAAACAAAAAATCAGTTAGCTACACTTAGAATGGGGGGAACAAATTTAATCTAGTGGGAATGTAAAACTCAAATAGATGTAAAGTGGAAAGGTAAAGTCATCTCTTCATGGTCTAAGTTTTTAAAAGCTCTTAGGAAATAATACCATCCTTTAGGATACATGCAGTAAGATGTTATTGATTGGCAACATTTGAGGCAAGGTAAAGGGCAAAGTGTTCAGGAGTTTACACAGGAGATCAGAAAGAAAGCATTGGCACTTGGTATTTCATTGGATACATGTGAAACTTTATTAAAATACATTAACAATTTACATTCATATTTGCAACATACATTATTGATGTTTAATCCCAATGATTTTGATGAAGTGTGTGTTCAAGCCATACATGTTGAATTAGGTGGCAAACCATTCAAGTTTTCACAGAAACCATCCAGGCAATTGGAAATCAAGGATTCCAAAGACAATAAGAAGAAGGGCAATCTGAAGGGAAAGAGGTCAATGACAACTCAGAAGGAAGGTGAAAGACTTACTTGTACTCATTTCGAGAGGATCAGACATGATGAGTCCAAATGTTGGAAACTTCACCCAGAACTCAGACCAAAGAAGTTCCAGAAGAAGAAAGGTGAAAAGAAGGCCAATACAACAATCCAAAGAGATTTGGGCTCCGACTCAGGTGATGAAGGTAAAATAACCACAATTGTTTCAACAGGTAAAACTTCTGATACTGGTTCAAGTTCTAGCACTTCTATACCTTCTTCAAACTGAAATCATATAAGTGAGGATAAAAGTGTTGAACTATTTCACATAAGGATGACTTCTAAGCACATAAAGATAGATACATTATTTGATAGTGGATCACAAGAAAATTTAATATCTAAAGATTTAGTTAAGAAATTGGGTTTGGAGACACATAATCATCCAAGACCATACCCTCTAGGTTGGCTAAATAAAGAGACTCAGATTAATGTCACAAAGCAGTGTTAGTTAAAATTTGCCATAACAAATAACTACATTGATGAAGTGGATTTAGATGTGATTCCAGCAAATATATGTGGAGTGGTGTTAGGAAGTCCTTATCTCTATGATTGTGATGTAGTGTTTTATAGGAAAGAGTATAAATATCATCTTAAGAAAGATGGGATTGAATTTATTGTCAGGGCACATAAACTTAAAACACACTTGGATTTAGTTTCAGTTAATTAGATGAAGAGATTAATAAGTTCAAGTAAGAGATATGTACTTATGGTTGTAAAAGAACAACATAAGGATTGACAAGATGTTTTTTTAGGTTGTGAATCTTAGTTCAAAGATAGATTGGTTAAAGTGGTAGATTCTTTTCAAAATATATTTAAGGAACCAAAAAATATTCCTCCTAAAAGAGAAATACAACATGAAATACAATTAATGTCTAATGCCCCTCTTCCTAATATTGGAATGTATCGACTATTAGTTATAGAGAACGAAGAAATAAAGAAACAAATCCAAGAATTGATTGAAAAGGTTTTATTCGACCTAGTTCATCTCCATGTGGCTCACCCATAATTTTGGTTCCTAAGAAACACGAGATATGGAGAATGTGTGTCTACTTTAGGAACTTAAACAAGATAACAATAAAAAATAGGTATCCTCTTCCCATGATAGATGATTTACTTGATCAACTGAAAAATGATGTCTATTTCACTAAGTTAGATTTATGAAGTGAGTATCATCAAATCTGCATAGCAGAAAATGACATCTGGAACACTGCATTCAAAACTAGAGAGGGACTATTTGAATGTGTGGTAATGCCTTTTGGTTTGTGTAATGCACCAACAACTTTCATGCATGTTATGAATGATGTTTTATGCCCATACATTGATAAATTTTTCATAATATACTTAGATGACATTTTGATTTTTAGTTCCAGTATAAAAGAGCATGTTAAGCAGGTTTTCAAAGTATTGCACAGAGAAAAGTTGTACCTTAAACTTTCCAAATGTGAGTTTGGGAAAACTTCACTGAATTATCTTGGTTACATAGTTGGAGGTGGACGTTTAAGAATAGATCTAGCTAAAATCAATGTGATTGTTAATGGCCAAGACCACAAAATGTAACTGAAGATAGAAGTTTTTTAGGTGCAATTCAGTATTGGAGAATATTTATTGCTCAGTTTCTTTGATTGCTTCACCATTACATGCTTTAATAGGTTCTAAAGTTCGCTTTCAGTGGGGAGGTAAACAACAAAAATATTTTGATACACTTAAGAATAAAATAGTCATAACACCAATCTTAGCTTTACCAGATATTCAACAACCATTTGAAATTGAAACAAATGCTAGTGGTTATGCAATGGGTGCAGTCT